>JAOTBA010000004.1:8608676-8623610 GCA_025629845.1 Erythroxylum squamatum | reverse complement strand
GGGAGCTTAGGTAGAGGACGTAGGTCTTAGCACCGAACCTCTATAAAAACAGTGTTTGCCTTTCGTCCCTACACTCTTTATTTAATTTGTTTGATTGTTTCGTGTGTATTAACTTTTTGTTTTTGTAGAACTTTGTGAAAAAGTTTCAACGATCTATTCAACCCCCCTTCTAGATCGCTTTCACAAGAAGCTTCTAGATCGCTTTCACAAGAAGCTTGATCTTACTAACCTCTGTTTTGTTGATGACCTTTTTCTTTTTTGCAGGGCTGATATGGAATCAATTCGCTCCTTTATGCATGCCCTCAATATCTGTAAGCATACTTCTGCCTCCATCCTAATCCACACAAAAGCCTTTTCCTCTTGTCTAAAAGTGCAGCTCACATGGAACTCACTTTTACAGAAGCTACTGGAATGAGATTGCAAGCTCCCCCTCTGCTTTACCTTGGCCTTCCAGTGTCGACAAAGAGGCTAACCTTTTTAGAATGTTGACCTCTATTGGAAAGGATACAAAAGAGAGTAAAATCCTGGGAGAACAAAACTCTTTCTTATGCGGATATGCTCCAACTTATTAAATCCGTCCTAAATTCCTTACATGCGTACTGGAGCTCTCATATATTCTTATCACAAAGTATTATCAAAGAAATAGAAAGAATCCTCAGATCTTTCCTATGGATTCACCCAAATGGTTCTCCTGGGGCCGCAAAGGTGAAATGGACCGATATCTATTTCACAAAACAAGGAGGATTGAACATTCTCTCCATTAAAGCTGCTAATCATTCCCTCATTCTCAAAAGACTATGGTGGATCTTAGAGGACAAGAAGAGTTTGTGGATAAAATGGCTTCATGAATATTTCCTTAAGGGGAATAGCATGCGGGCGATCAAACTGAAAAGTACACACTCTTTTTCTCTTATTCAGCTGTTGAAATTGCAAGATGTTGTTCATCATAAAAGCTCTTGTCAGATTAAGGATGGCAGCCTAGCCTCCCTATGGTTTGATAATTGGTCCAACAGGGGTCCTTTAATACAATTGATGCCTTTCCCAAGAGCCTCTTCAGCTTTTCCTACAAGAACTCGGATGCACTCCTTCATTGAAGGAAATGGCTGGAATTTTCCCATAAGTCTAATGCAATTTCAGCCTAGCTATCCTCCCGCCCCACATGAACCTGACATCTTTTTTCTGGAAAGGTATTCCTCTTGAGAAGCTCATTAACAGTGTTCTTTGTGATAACTTACGCTGACATCGGCCTGTAATCCCTTGGGCCACTAAGGTCTAGAATAGATTCTTAATGCCGAGAATATCTTTCATCTACTGGTTAGCTATCCAGAACAAACTCTCTACAGTGGACCGAATTCCTTATATCCATGTGGATATCAACTGTCCAATGTGCTCCATGCAGAGTGAATCTTGCAACCACCTCTTTTTTGATTGTCCTTTCAACAAGGCAATTCGGCATTGTGTCACTACTTCTTGTTATTAAGTGAATCCAGGAACAACCATCTTGGAGATTACAAATGGACTTAATGCGCAATCACCTATCCACATCATTGTTCTGGGTGTTTGTATTTACAGGTTATGGAGAGAGCGAAACCTCCAACGATTCAAACATCAATCAGCCACGAAAGAGGGTCTAATATCCTCAATTTTAACAGAGGTTCGAGAGATCATTCTAACGAAGAAGCTACAACAAAGATGCGGCCCAACAGTACGCTACTCTCTACATATCTAAGTACCTAATTGAAAGCAGATTTTTCATAATGCATCTTCTTCCTTATACTATTTTCTGCTAATATGACGAGATAGGCTCTCTTGAAGTTTCAATTTCCTTTTCCTGGAACTCTCTTGTGTTTGTAACTTTTATTTATTCATTTAATCAATTTTCTTTTTTTAAAAAAAGTTTTCACGCAAGTTTTGGTGTTGTAATATGTCATTTTGGTGTAAAAAACGATAGGTTGTGTGATATTTGATAGTTGATATTGTACAGCTAATTGGGTGAAGATATTACTATGTGTGTTGCTGATTTTTTGGGAAAATGATTATGTATCTGTTGTGAACTGTTGTTCTGGGTTGATGGATGTTTTTCTGCAGCTGCGTTTTTTCCTCTATGACTGAATAATAATTGAGGGTTGCATTGTTTTGTTAAAGGTGTTCCTTTTGACAGTTGCGTAATCTTCATCTTTGCACGATAATAATAGTGGGCTGTGTAGAAAGTTGAATATGTTGATTTTTGCAGCTAGGTTTTTTGATGTATGTGTGAATCTTTGGTGGTTGTCTTATTGTTCATGGAGTGTTAATTTTTTAGTTGCTGATTGTGAGTTGTGGTGTGAGAAAATTCCAGAAGTCTTTGGTCGATAGTGTGATGTTTGTTGAGTTGATTGGGTATGTTTTTTGTAGCTGTCGATAGTGGTAGTTGTGTGCGAAAAATTCTAGCAGGCGTAGTGAATTTTGTAGCCTCATTACTTTCAACATTTCGATAAAGAAACATTTATGTTTATTATTGATTTTTCTATTGTCATGGGTGTGGTGTTATGGTAATAATATCAAAAGATTACAGCAGATTTATTGATGTACAACTTTCTGATCTTTTATTAAAGAAGCTGGAATTATTAGGGAAGTTGTTTTTTCTTATTTCAAGTGTGCTTGTTTATGTTGATTTTTGTTTAATTACTTGAATTGTTTATTTCATATCGTTATCATTAAACAATATTGAGAAAATCCTCTGTTGAAGTTAGCACGAGTAGATCGTGTTATTAAGAGTGATTTACTTTTACGGGTTGTGAAGACAAGAGATATTGTCAAGAGTTAGGTGAATTGGCTCTGTAATGCCCTTACTAGAATTTGGGTGAGAGCCTCAAAGGCGTAAACAAGGTGCGTCAATTGTGTTAACAAATTTCTTATGTTGATTTGCTATTTCGTTTGTGATTATTTTTGTTTTTATTTTTGTTTTTGTCACAAAGTTTATAGTGACTGTGACTATTTATAATTTGTGCGAAACTAAATCCTATGAAAATTTTCAATATTTTAAATAGTTAGTTTTATTTTCAATTCCACTTGAATTATGATGAAATTATTATATTTATTTATATTAGAATCTATTATTTATTAGCTAAATCATTCTTTGGTCAAGGGAATTATACTGATTGATAAAGTATTACTGTAATTTATAAAAAAATAATTGTTCGTTTAAAAATAAGAACCGCTAAATTCATTATAAAATAATTTTTCTCATATTTTCTTTGTCCTGGTATATTACTTAGATATTTCATATTCCAAATTTGATAGTCTATCTGATAACCAATACTGTATGCCGTTTTCAAATGAATTGGTAAACGGCCAACTTAGCCGATGAAGTTTAACCCTTTCGTAAGTTTTAACGGTGATTTCAACAAATATTTTCAGTCAAACGAGGCTGTTTAGTTTCAAGAGAAGGTTTAACACTGATGGAAAATATCTAGGACAAATTCTAGAATCAATTTAAAACAAAACAACAAGACCAAGCATATCCTCGTATGGAATAGTGGCGTGTTCTTCGATGTATATAATTGAAGGGTAAAATAGACATTCTCAAAATTTCCTCCCTGTAACAAGAAAGCCATAGGACTTGAGTTAAGATCTTCTGTCCAATATTACTCTGTTTTATCCTGTCTATTGAATTTTAGTCATTTATTTATATGAGTTTCGTGTCTATTTATGTAGATCTCGCATAAATGAATGGTAAGATTCAAATAAACAGAATAAGACAAAGTAATACTGAACATAAAATATAAGCTCGTAAAACTGTGTAAAAGAACGGCGAGAGAAAAGTTACGCGTATCGATAATTTTTCTTGCGCTGATGACTGATCATGTTGATTTTTAGAATAGAATTACTCAATTCATTTTACACGTGTCATAAATTAGAAGGACAAAAACAAAAATGCAATTGTAAGACGCACGACGTCGTCTACTAGTTGGCCCTAGCAAAATGAACCGTTCTTTTTTCTTTTGGTGCAAGTAAATTAAGTCTTCTTTACTCTATTCATTCTTTTCTTATCCACAGAGCTTACCCATTCTACGCTTAAACCAATCAATGGAAGAAAGTCTTACGAGGTGAACCAGGAATGAATGGTGTGAATCCTCTCCCACCAAATACCGGGCGCATTACGGCGTTGTCAAACTTCCGCCAGTAGTAATGGACAGCGTTAGTTGGTGTTGTCAGTAGCATGCGCAGACTCATTGGACGTGGCACATTGTAGTTGTCACCGCCGGTGTCGGATTCTGGGTCATGGCCGTTTACAAGAAGTGGTATAGTGAGAGTCTTGGGAGCTGCAGGGTCGGCTGTGCTGTTTAAGTGTTTCTGAGACAGCAGCCACCTTATGAGCGGCTTGGTCATCATACCAATAACCTGAGATCACCAATGAATGCTCAACCAAAGTTGCATACAATACACGTTATATGCAAAATTAAAACCTTGCTCACCACAGTGCTGAAGAGAACGATTGATATGGTGCTGGTAATCAGGATAGCATTTCCTCTTAGTTCAGTATGCCCTGCCATTGTAAACTGCATGGAAATACAGTAGAAAGTAATTTTACATCATTTCCTTTAATGTTACAATGTAGAATAACTTAAAAGAACCTGGACTAATGATCCTATGTTCTACTGTTTACCTTGTTATATGCTAGTGCCATAGACACCGCTCCTCGCATGAGTCCAGCCCACCATATTATGATCTGTTGAAGGAAAAGATTAAGAATTCATTCGTTACTTGTTAGGATTATGAGCCAACAATAAGGTGAATCATATCCCAACCTGCTGCTTAAATCCAATTTTTTCATCATGAGACTTCCTCGTCAGATTGGAAACTAAAGATAAGGGAAACACAGTAGCTGCTCTGCCAACCAGAACTAGTCCAAACAGTAGTGAACTCACACCAATTGATGTCCCAGGACTTGTGGAGTGTAGCGCAGGACAACAAAGAGTCACGAAATGTAGACAAATACCGTGATTTCTAAGCTCTTAAAACTTCATACACAATAAGATATTTTTAAGCATCATTACATAGGCATATAGCATTACCTTTTCCTGACAACTGTCCACTTTTCAATGTCCATAGCATCCATACCAACATAGAGGAAAATGAAAAGTTCTGAGATGAATGACAGTGTTGCAAATGCATGTCTGCATAAAATGAGTATAACAAAGTGAAATTAATAAAATGACATCTATAATCCACCATCTGGAGGAAGACAAGTATGTAAACGGTAAGTGTTTTGATCTTCTTAAAAGAGTTTATATATAGGTTTAGCATACTTGGTAGTGACTCGAGAACTTTCAGTTATATTATGCCAGGTGTAGTGTGACATGACGATACCGCAGAAGAAAACCGTGAGAATTCCACTTAGATTGAGTATCTAATGGCAAAAGGTTGCTCAAGAATACGATTAGCAACAGATTTAGAAAATAATAATAATAGGATGCATGATTTAGAAAATAATAATAATAGGATGCATGACATATCAAAAAAATTCATACTTCAGCAATCATGTACGAAAGATATGCCATGAGCATCATCAAAGCAACTTCACGGTCGGTAGAGTGCCTGAGATTATGCAAAATTAAACTAGTTTAGTTTCAAATTAGCAAAGGAAAGGAAGGAAGGGGGAAAGGAAAAAGAAATCCAAAAATAAATACACTACAAGCCGTTAAATACCTGCCAAAGTACAACTTCTTTATCATGTAAGCACTTAATAATCCAACCTGAGAAAAAAGAAGGCAAGTGATACCATGCACCTTAGGTGTATTGAGAGCTCCACTAAGGCTTAGATTACTGTGCATAATGAGAATAAAGTTGATAAAGAAAGATAACTTGATGATAACCACTTCATCTCAAACCACCAACAACATCTCACTAGAAGTTCTGTCGAAACGCAGAGTCTGGAGAGTTCTAGAAGTATACAATTCGTAGAGAGGTTGTTTATGATAACTGTGACTATCAACCACCAACCTCAACTTTAAGTTAAAATTTAATCAAAATTTGTCAAAGATGCTGAAGCTAAATGACAATGTCAGATATTGAATCCTTGGTTTTGGATATCTGGTTACAGAATCCTTACATAACCATTTTCTGGTGGAACATGGATTTATCCAAGTAAATGTAAAAACTGTAATTGCGCATCCCCAGGAGCAGAATTTCCCCCGAGGAGGCAGAATCACCAAACTGTGAATGAACAAAACAGTGGGAAAGCATTCCAATGGAAGATTGAGACAGGAGGGAGAACTCACTGCGACTCCAAGTAATGTGCTTGTTGTCAACAGGTACACGAAATTCCCCAACAACTGCACGGCTATGCTTGAAGTGAAATGAGAGAGGTCAAAACGTTGTATTGCATTGAACAGCACAACAGCTGTAGCATCATTAACCACGCCTTCCCCAAAGACTATACTGTACAGCAAAGGTGTCTCTTCCTGGTTAAGGACCTGGCACATCATTTATAAATCTCAGGAAGAAAAATCACACCAACCTTATCTATTTCACATCATATGCAAATAGCTCAAAAATATACCTGCAAGGCGCAAACAGAATCCGTGGCTGAAAAGATTGCTCCAAGTGCTATAATAAGAAACGAAAGCAACAACATTAAGAACGGACAAGTAAAAATTCCCACTTCAAAACATCTACAAATTCAATCTCCAAAAAGGATAAAGTTCTATCAAACAATCAGGGTACAATATGGGAGAAAAAATAGAAATGATAACTACATATTGGAACTTTGATTTGGAAGAAATGCTAAAGCAAGAGTTTATTTTGGTCATGGTAATAGAAAATAGAATCTAAGAATGGGACCTAATATCTCTGCAAAGCAAAAAGATATTCATATTATAAATCTTACTAAAGCAGTTCCTTTTTCATCAAAAATTTATAATCTAGTTTTTGATGTAGCAACGGGAAGCAAGAATTAAACCAACTGATTGTGTTCTGTAAACAGTAAGTGTCAAATCCAAACAACAACTCATCTATTATATTTGAGGGTAATAAATTTCATCTATGTAACCCTTTAAATTGGGAAAAATAAGGAGAAAAATGACATCGCCGCTGAATCTGCAACAAAATATTTCCAAATTAAAGAAACACTATGGGTGAAAACCATAGAACCTAGAAATGAGAATAACATCAAATTTTCTGAAGAGAGGGATACCAAGATAATCCACCGTCTCCAGTACACCCATATCAAATTTCTTGAACAATTGTGCTGAACCTGAACCAATGATCTAACAGTTACACCAATGAGACATAGACCATCCTCCTACTTTATGATAGCATAAACATAAAGTCACTTCTTACATGAAATTGTTTTATATAACTTACTTTTCTTAAAAACTTCATACCCATAGAATACATTAAAATTTACAAAGAATCAAACTCCAAATAATAAGTATGAACACACAAAACTTTGGAATTAATCAGCAATGAGATTATACGTTTTATGCCTCAAAATAATTATAGCAAGTTTACCCAAACACTATTTGCTATAATTCTTTATCCAAGCATGTTGCTATAAGATTAGACAATTTGCTAGAATTTTCTCTAGTTGTTTATGGCCTAACAAGTTTCTCAGGCCCAACGTACACAAGATAAGTTCCTTGAAATACTTCTTGATTGTACGTGTATAAATATGGAAAAGCTGTAAACAGCCACGTTACTGAACAATTAAAAGCATTAGGCATCTGAAATTCAAAATGCATCCAACATATATACAGGTTCAGTCAACAAATTCGTGATAATACTGAGAAACAGGATATATGCGGCATACCTATTGATATGATAGCAAATGATATCAAAGTCCCAACAGCACCAAACATCACAATTGTCATAAAATTCCGGAAGAATTGTTTCTTTTTAACCTGAAAACTGAGAAAGGAAAGCCTCAAATGATCAAACTCCCCATGTGAAGAGATAAAATTAAAAGCAGAAACAATGTTGTGAGAGATATAATCACAACTAATATGTGGGCAATTCCCCTGATTGGAAGCACTTGAGCAGCAATAATGTCCATATACTAAGAATTTACTAGCAAAAGCGATATGGAAGGGTGTTTGAAAATTAGAGTTTGTTTCTTCTTTCTATCTGCAAATTTCACTTTTCAGACAAAGGGCACTGTGTTATACAAACATCGCTAGGATATGCACAGCCCACCAGGCAGAAAATAGAACAAAAGCCACAACAGAGGAATTGAGAAGGTAATTGCTCATAACTTGCACTATGAAAATCCAATATTTGCCTGCTGCAACAAACCTTTACAAGAATAATTAGAACGAAAAATAGAAGGTAAAGGGCAAATTCTTACAAGTATATCTTTTTTCTAGCTGAAAATTATTGAAAGGATATATGAATATTTCGAAACTTGCGAATCATTGTTTGAGTATGTAATACAAGGTAAAGGTATCGAAACGAAGTCAACAAGTAAGAGAAATAATGATGATAAATCCAACTTACCCTGCATTGAATATGATAGGTGGAAGAAGATATATAAAGAAAAGCTCTTCGCTAAATACAAATAAATGGGAGCTTCTCCCTTTTGTGATTAACAGGAGAATCATCCCAGTAACAAGACCCTGCAATGAAGCAGCCAAAAAATCATGAGTCCGTATCACTTTCCAGAGTCTTATGGGATGTATAGATTCTAGGGCCCCCAGACCACTTATAGAAAGTTGAATTTCCATTCGATCTAACCTTAAGCACCACAAAAATTGGTGAGAATTCAATGCCCAAACAACCAGAATATGGTTTACTGAAACCTTACATGACCCAAAATAATACTCAATAGGCAAGCATTTCACAAGTAGCTAAAGCAAACTCACAATGCCAAGGGCAGTAATGGACTCATTAACCCAGCGGTTCTCCTCGAGAAGATGACCAACCAGAATGCAAGCACAAAGAAGCGCAACAAACAATGTCATAGAATGAACAGAGATTTGATCAGGTTGCGTCGTTACCCCCAACCTCGAAACAACTGAAATCAAATTCGGAGCCATCCCACAATACTATAAGCAAATCCCACGAAACTTGAACAGCTCCTTGATCTGATCATCGGTAGATATGGAAACAAAATCAACATCTGACAATTGTAAATTCAGTATAATGCCTATAAGCTTGAAGTAATAAACAACAAATAAGAACATTAATGCACCTTCTATGAACTCATCTCTTGGCTACATGATTCTCAGCCACCAATTCATGTAAGATAATTCATAAGGAAAGACAAGAGAAACATAGAACTAAGCCAGCTAAAACCTTGAGATTTCGTGATAATTTACATGGAAGAACACCAAGAAACGAAGAAACGCCTTAAAAATTTCCACGTCGATTCTTTTCTTCTAGTTTCTTCCACTTTCTTGGCACCCAAACGACAAAAATGAAAGGCAGACTAACAATGAAAAAACGAAAACAAAGTACTTGAGTCTCTCATACCTCACAAGGTGATTCAAAATTCTCTTAACATCAACTACAGGTGAACTCAAAACAAGAAAAAGCGAAATGACCAAAAAGGTGAAGAAAGAAAGAAGTAACGTAATCCCCAAGTATACGCTGCCCTCCAAAAAACGCGTAAATCAAACAGACCGCTAACAGTGAAGCAAGTAAACGCTGACTTCGGACTTTCAGTACTAGACATCGATAGAGAAAGGGTGGAAATACTGCCAACAGAGGATGGAACCGAAACGGTGGTTACGTGACAGTTGCTCTAGTCCGCCTAAGGAACCTACTTCGTAGAATTTATTTTACCATGTGGTCGCGAACACGGTGATTGACCGTTGGATTGGTCACAGGGATCGAATGGGTATAATTATAATGCGATCAGGATTTTCCATTTGTTGGCTGCCCAGTTGGTAATGAGAAATAATAATATAATAATAATAATTATTATTATTATTATTAATAGAAATTGATGATAAATAATTTTATAAAATAATTAAGTAATTAATTTTATCTTATTCTCTAATATAATATTTATTTATAAATATTAACAATATTCACCATATGTTATTATAAATAATTACTAACAAGTAATAATTTGTAAATTTTAATTTTTAAACTCATATTTACTTATCATAATATATTATAACATTAAAGTCAAACCATTATCTAAATTAAATATTAGATTTTAAACATATATATTTATTAAATAATTATCTTAAAAATTTAAACAGATGTCCTTTTAATTTAAATTTAAGTACATACTAAATTAAATAATTATCAAGTATGTATGAAACTATCTTTATCTTTAAAATAATTTTTAATTTAACTTTAAAAGCTTAAATTAATTATTAAAATAAGAATAAAATAATCTTTTATTTTATTTTAATTATTAATAGTTACTTTAATAATTAAATAGCATTTGTTTAGTTAATAACAATATCATATTTTAATAAAAATTAAAGTAGAAAATTAAGACTAAATTTTATCATAAATTATAAAAATAAGAAAAAATCAAATCAAAGAATAAAATTAAAAAAAACAAACAGGTTTTTTTTTTAGTTTAAATACAACATCAGAAAAACCAAAATTTAAATAAATAATAAAAACAAAAGAAATAAAATAATAAAAACTAAACAAACAGATATTTGATCACATTATTAAAATGATTCTTACCACTTTGAGTAGACGTTGTCGTGACAGTTGTCGAGTGGCTGGCTGATGAATTATCTCCGGCGACGGAGGAACCAATGTAAGAGTGTTTTTCGGGTGGTGAAATAAATAACATACACAATGCATCCAAATTGCAATATTATGGCACTTCCATGGGACTTTGCTATCCTGTTCGATGATGAAGGACGATACGACTTTGTCGTCATGGCGGAAATTTCCAACTCTCAACTTTGGATACCGGGAATGGAATAAAATGCCTTCGTCGTCAGGCGGAAATTGCCTACACTCAACGTTGGATGCTGGGAATGGAATAAAATGCGCATTGAGTAAGCCATCACGCTCCTTGTTTCATCTATTTCTTCTTCTTTTTTTTAATTTTTTTGTGTGATTGTGTAAAATGGATTATCCTTAATTACAAATTTTGTACTCTAAATTAATCATGTCACAAAATTTGAAGTTAAACGATTAGACAAATTTAAGAATTTATTTTTAAAATGAAACTCTTAAATTTAAAAACAAATCAAAATCTTGAAATCTTGGAAGAGTTTATGTGGATGAAACCTAAGAACTATACATGACCCTTCAATGGACCTTTTCCTTATCTTTTTGTCACAACTTGCTTGGACATTTGATGCGAAAATGTAGTGAAGTGAGAGTACTTCCAATTTAAACGTTGGATCATAAACGAGAATATATCCCATACTAATCAATGTTGCAAATATCTTACCGGATTTAGTATTGGATTTAGTTCTAGTACAGTACTGTATTGATATCGATAAATATCAGGTACCGTTTCGAGTCATTTTTAAATTTATAAAATAATACTTGAATTTTTTAAAAAATTGCAAACTAAGTAGATCATTGTCATATTGTGCAGTTGTACCGAATACTTTTAACCATATCTCCAAAAATCATAATAATAAATAATAATTACAATTAATATGAAATAATAATAATTTTTAAATATTTCACATATAAATAATAAACACAATTTATATAAAAAAACAATCATCATCATATAAATATAAAATTAAGAACAATACAAAGTACTTAAAATATTATAATTTTAATTTTTATTATATAATAAATAATAATTACATTAAGACATCTAATAAAAAGAACAATAGATATCCTTAACTCTCAAATTATTACAACTTACAATAATAGTTCATAATAAGGAAATAATCAAGTAGAATTAAAACATAAAACAAAAACATATATTATTTAATTTACTGTCAATTAAATATATTAAATATTCAATTAAATATATTAAATATTTAATTGACAGAAATTAATTATTACTAAAATTATAAAAATCTTAATTAAATATAATTTATAAAATTAATTATTACTAGTACCGAAATATTTATATTTTGTTCCGTTTTCCGTTTTCAATACCGACAGGCACAAAACGAAATTCAAAATCCAGGTACGAATTGTATATCGTTGCTACTTCTAAATTACCATGAACGATACGGTAGCTGTAATCGGGACATATTGAGACGTCAAAATCAAGCTCCCTCGTGAACGACAACATGCAAGGACATCTATGTAGCCCAGACACCCCTCCTGTATTTCTGCTAGATGACAAAGTAGACCAAACCTCAAAGACAAGAATAATGATGAGAATCAAAGAACAAAAACGAGAAGAAGGGAAAGAACATGCAAGTGTTTTTCTTGTGTCATTGAGAGCACCTAGCGGCAGCTTGCGAACTTCAATTGCGGTTGTTGATGGAGTTGCAATAAAATAAGGAGGTAAAGAGGCATTTTTCCTTCGTGACGTCATCAACCTTTTTGTAAGTTCTGAGTCACTTGTATGAACATTTTTATTGCTTTATATTTTATAGTCAACTAGTTACATGTAATTTTTGCGATATAATTATTTAAAGATATTTTTATCTTATATATCTTAGTTTAATTAACTAATATATAAGTTGAATATATATGTAAATAAAATTATAATATTTATGAGATTTATATTACATTTATATATTGTTCTTGGTCATTATTGTAGTAAAATTGGATATTAATAGCGTGTAATAAAACTAATAAATGTCATATTTTTTTCCTTATAAAGGAATTAATCAATTTTATAAGCTAAAATATGAAGATACTTATGTTTAGAATGTTCCTTGTATGGAAATTATTGTAATGATTATATAAGTCATCTATTGACTCAAGATATTCAAAGTATCTCATATAGAGATTGTTATATTTTGATACTACTTATAATCTATTATAGTTAAGAGTGGCTCAATTGATCATGATTAGATATAATAAGAATTATATGGAATTAATTAAGTTATCAATATATGATTCATCACCCTAAAGTGATTAAATAGAATATTATGTCGCTCTTTATTGATTCAAAAATCCTTATCTAAGGTGAAATGACACTTTGAAAATAGTTTTTAAATGTCATTAATATAATGAATTACTAATGATGGATAACTAATATGATTATATTAGGTTTGACAGTAAACGGAGCCAGGCTCAGGCATTTCAGGCCTCGACTCGAGTCCAACCAAAAGATTGTATATGAGAATGTAACATTTTTTAATTAACACAAATTTTCAATGAAAATGAGATTTTTTAAAACATATTTATTAAATCACTATAAGAAGATTGCAAATTAACGATGGAAAATTCCATGTGGAAAAAAATTCATAGTAAATTAACGACGGAAATTACTTTCCGTAGGTAAATTTGTCAGAAAGAAGGTATTTTGTGACAGAAAAAATTCCGTCGTTAAAAGTGGAGGGAATTTTACCGCCAAACTTTGTCGATGGAATATTAAACGTCGTCGTAAAAAATAAGCACCAATAGTTCCCGGTCAAAATAGCGTACGAAATTTATTGACGGAAAAAAATGTTGTAGGGAAATTACTTATGGAAAAGAGATTCCATTGGTAATTTTCTTATGGAAATATGTTTCCGTAGGTAATTTCCCGATAGCATTAAATTTTTGTAGGTAAAATACTACGGGATGATGTTTCTGTAGGGAAATTCCTTACAAAAACACTATTCTGTAAGTAAATTACCTACGGAAACATAATTTAGTAAGGAATTTTTTTTTCATCGGTAATTTTCGTATAGAAACCCATTATGTAGGTAAATTCAAACGAAGTTGATATTATCGTTTAAATTGGAAGGAAATGTTGTCGTTTTACTTCCAATTTAATCGACAATACCAAAGCCCCCCTCCCTTTTCGTTTTGGTCTTCGTCTTCTTCCTCTTCGTTATTTCGTCTTCTTCTATCTCCATCTCTGAGGTTGTTCTTCCACCAATTGCTTTCATTGTCTTTGGTTTACCGTCTGTCGAGGTTGGTCATCCATGTTTTACTCATGGGTTTATTTTTTTTGCTTAAATTTTTGTTGTTAAATGGTTTTATGTTTGTTGGTTTTGTTACTGTGGATTGAGTTGTCAAGGTTTATTTTGGTTGTTAATAGTTTGTTGTTTGTTATTTCGGTATATTGTGATTGCTTGATAAATGATATATTTTGGGTTTTGAGGACAAATTGATGTGTGATGTTAATTGAATTGGTTTTTAAACATATGTGATTTGATTATCAGCACAAGAAAGATGATGAACGTAATTAGGAACTTTACCTAACTATGATGCATTCTTATGTTTGTGATCTACCCAGTATACTGATTACATCTCCTTACTTTATTACTATTGTACATTTTCATCCTTACTTTTCCATTTCCTTTCCTTTTCTTTTTTTGTTTGAAAGTAACAAATTTGAATTGCATCAAAAGACCCCATTAAAAAAGGAAAATCTTATATAATTTTTTTCATTTTGAATCAGAAATTGATACCTCATTATTTACTACCAACACCAAAACCGAGAATTGGTTGCTTTCCTCTTTCTTTAATTTTTTTAATAAGAAAAGAGAAAGAGACATTAAAAAGGAACAGTTGGTAGGAATAATCTAAAGGAAAGACGAGAGGGTGTAGTTTCATAAATCATAATGCTATGATCTTTTTCATTTTTCATTGTTCATTTTCCATTTTCAACATATTTTTATCATCTTCATTATTCGTAACCTATTAATGTGATCAAGAATCTAAGGGGGTGCTTGTTTGATAGGTATGAGAAATAAGGAATGGGAATGGAATGAAAGTTAGAGCTTGATAGGGAAGTATGATTGGAGAGGTATTAATTTGATTACCCATTTTGGGGTATTACTCCATTCCCCTCATAATTGAGAGGAATGAGATTCATTATTTTGTGTATTACTCCATTGTGTATTACTCCATCTTAATTAATTAATTAATAACTTTAATTAATTAAGATAAAAGCTA
>JAOTBA010000004.1:8581707-8592574 GCA_025629845.1 Erythroxylum squamatum | reverse complement strand
AAAAGCCCAAGCTACCATTCTTCTTCATTTACACTTCACTTAAAATATATGCCAAAGGCTAAAAGCCCACCTAATATGCCTTAAGCCTTCAAACCTTAAAATCAAATAGACAAACATCCCTATTAATCCTAACACCATCGTTTACTTTTAATTCTAACAATTTAATAAAACTCTAATTGAACTAAATCCGTTCAATTATTCCTTTTTACTAATCACAATATATCACAAAAATAATTTAACAACAAATCGAATTTCACTAAATCCCTTCATGGAATAATCATAACTTACACAATAAAATCCCCAATTTATTCCAATCAAATTAAAAATCTCAACTGCAATCTCAAAATAATTTAAACATGCTTGTTACGAATCGGGGCCCAACAATAATTACCAAACAATAAGAACTTTAGGTGGCAAAAGCAAAAAGTTAAGGGACTAAAGTGTATTTGTACACTAAGGAGCAATACTCTAGAGTATTCAAAGCTTGTATGTCACTAAGATTAAAAAAAATTAAAAATTTGAAAAAGTGAGAAGAAGATATGAGGTTGAAATAGTGGATTGGACAGTAGTAAGTTTGAAAATCCAAAATTAGATATAGCTAAAGGAAAATAAAGAGAAAGGATAAAGTGGACATAAAATGGAAGATTAATGATCAAAGTAGCCATTTTCCTAATAGCCTAGCTCAAAGTAAAAGATGGTGGATGAAGGAAAAAGGAAAAGGAAGATAGGTGACCTATGCATTTCTTTAAGAGCGACGTTCCTAAGTGAAACCTCAATATATATATTTATATATATATTTATAAATGAATAAAACTATAGAAAGAAGAATAATACTACAGTAGTACAATAGTGAGTGGTAGTACTGGTGGTGAATGGAGCTATCTGCCTCTAAAGAGCTTATATGTGAATGAACCACAAGATAGATAATAAAGATTAAATGGGGTGCTTGGGAGATATTTTTGTGATCTTGTAGTGTCAATATGGAAACTTTTATGAGATTTCACACGTCTTAGAACTTTAAAAGTGTGTTAACTTGATAAAGATATGGGTTAACTAACTAAAAATGAGATGATTATAGCTTAAAAGAATGCAATTTCAGTGTTTAAAAGATCCTATCAGTCTAAGTAAATATATCTATTCTAGATTAATTAATCCATAAAGTCAAAAGTAATACTAGGAAAGTACTTGTTTAAACATTAATTGTAAATTGGATTATCTTTTATTAATTTGCCTTGTTATTGATTCTTTTGGTTACATATTTACTTTTGTGTTTATTTTATCTTTAATCAAAATCTAACAATATAATTATTTTATTCATTTAGTTTAGACTAATTAATAGTTTAGGTTTTCTCATCCATATCATTTTTTTGAGGGATTGACTTCTACTTACTAATTTATTGCTTGTTAACGAGAAGAGCACTTGCCCCAATTACAAGTAATAGATTAATAATAGAAAATTTTATATCTTAGATAGAAATCACATCCTCCAGTTTTATTACATAAAATCAGAATGAGGGACTCTATCCAAGTGAGAGTAATATAAATGTCCTCCAAAAGTTAGTTTTTGTAGCTTATCTCAAGGTAAAACTTTAGCATGTAACTAAATTGATGCAGCTTGTAATTCCTGATCTTTTGCAAGATATAAATTTATGCAACTTGTAATTCTTGATCTTTTGCAAGACCTTTTCCTGCCAGCGTTTATGCAACTTGTACTCCGAGTTGTTGTTTCAGGCACCATAGCAGCAGCAGAATCAGAATATCAAAATTTAACAAGTACGACTCCAACCGAACATAATTTTTGAGAATTCAAGAAAAGGTCACGGCGAGATGAGTTGTTTATCATTACGGTAAGTGTCTAGTGCAAGTGCAGTGATGCAGCAGAATTGGAATATCAAAATTGAACATGAATGACTGAGGATAACAAACGATGCATCTTTCAGACGGGGTATGGAAGCGGTTACATAAAGAGATCCTGTACTAGTTTATCTGTGCCATTGAGCTTTTGCTGAGTGGTAACCCCCTCTCTTCAAGTTCAGTTGATTCCCAAAGAAACTTTTTTACAAAGAAAGCAAATAGCAATATCTGTGGTTTTCATATATTAGATGAGAGTAATTTGGATTTGAGCCATAGCTTTCATGCGTTTACACCTCCTATTTTACCAACAATAAGGAAAATGGGCAGCATGAATATCTAACCATGTCCCACAGTTTCCCCTGGGAGTTTTGGACCTCTAATGATAACAATAATCATGGCTCCATGTTAGATATTTCAGTAAGCATTCTTACATTGCTCGACCGTGGAATAATCATGAGATGACGGTCGAACAAGCAACTGCTGTTGCTCTTGTGACCTACCCCATTTTCCTCTACTTGTTTGCTTTGTCTTGTCAAGCTACAGCTCTGTTTCACATCATCATAACAAACAAGAGTGTCAGCAGGTCTAACATAAATTATAACAAGATGACACATTCCATTACATATGCCTATATGTTACAGTATAAAAATGATATTTTGTTGTTGCAGTCCAAGTTCTACAATGTTCAAGTCATTCTGACAAGACTAAATATGGAATTCTGAATAAAGAGCAAAGTATTTCTTCTTAGTTTACCTTTGGGATTCATATTTGAGTGAAATATTTCAATAAAAAGCAAAATTGGAGGAAGGAGTAGCCCTTACACTGAAACATAATCCCACGAAAATCAAATACGAAATCACACTATCTTGGCATCTTCCCAGCAGAGTGCAAATACACTGAGACAGAAACGACACTGGAAGCCACAGAATATCAGTTCAGTAACGACAAAATGTAGAATTATACGTGTCATCCATAACTAAATTAATAGAATATAAAGAAAAGGCTGATGAAGCATTTATCAAGTTTAGCTTACATTGTACCGATAAAGAAGGCAAGAGACAGATGAAAGCCAAAGAGAAAAACAGAGACCACTGCTGTCAGAAGCATTGCGACTGAAGTTGAATACACCTGTACAACAACATAAGGTTAACATGTTTAACATGCCTTTTCCATTAGAGCTCTCAACTGTGAAAGTGCTATTGGATCAGACGTTTCAGTGCTTCTTTTCTCATGAAGTTCTAAGCCAAAATTGTAACTTAGAATAGGTACTACTAACTACAGTTGTCCCTTCCTGATGGACAACCCTTGACAGATTGGAAGTTGGCTTTTGCTAATTGTTACATCTTGACATTGGCCAATTTACTGTTGTGTAATGAGGCTTGTTCTCTTTTGATGTCATCTTTTGGAAGGACAAGAAATTTCAGTTAATGCATCTATGTGTCTTCTCCAACACCTGATCAGGTCTCAAACCCACTCCCAATCAAACAAAGCAGATCATCCTTTTATTGTGAAGAGGGCAAATTCTTGAACTTTGTTAATGGAACTAAAATCCAAAGAGACTTGGAAGTATTGCGATGGGTAGATCTTAGAGATTGTATTATTTACGTATAAGTTGTAAGTACAGCAGTAGTTTCCTCCTGGAAAATATTCCCAGGCCTATACAGTGTATCAAGATGATAAATCAATGAATGAATCTGCCCTCTCCCCTCTGTTTCAGCTATATACCTCTGCTGTTTACAATCTCTCTATAACTAACTCACGATAGCATGCATAACCACCTGCCTAAGTGGCAGCAATGGTCCCTTTCCCCATCTTGCCCTATGGGTGTAGGTTTGGATGGGCTTGGGCTGAACTATGTGTTGAGGCTGAATGCTAACATGAGACTTGGTAGATAACGTAATGGAGTTCCATATGTCTGGATTCTTAAAAATGCTCCTTGCATGTTTGAAGGCATCAATTGAAACAATGAGAGATCTTCCCCCAGGAGTTAGTTTATTAACACCCTCTTCCAATAACTTCTTGGCCTTAACTAAACTAGTAAAAGATACAGGGAATAATTTTTCAAATGTAGTATGGATCACTAAATTATATGAACCGCATGCACCATAAGTTTCATCTAAGGAACAAATAGTATAGAAATTAAAAAGCTAAATCAAACGTTATAAGGAACACAAATTTGAACTTATGCATACCCGATTGAATGACTCCTTCATCGGCACAATGAATAGACATAGTTTTTGCAATTAATGACTATTACAAATCAACTGTTTTCCTTAATCATATACAGACCCTTGAGACGCCTCCTCTGCTTTCATTTTCATCTATGTTCTCTTTAAAATTCAAGGAAGCTTTACATAACATAAAGTACATACAATCAAACTTTCATCTAATAGCTTCCTAACAAAAAATGAGATACAGATAATAAAGAGAGAGAGGTAATTTAGATGATACTAAAAACTTTGAAGAAGAAGATCAGCCACTGGAGACAAGCAGTGATTTGAATTTAATGAGTAGATTTGTTGTTCATCGATTTGTTCTTCATTAGGGAGAATTTTGCCATATTCCTCCCATCGGAGCTCATTTCCGTCATCAAAAACTAGTCTCCATGTTAACAGTTTTATTGTGAAAAGACAATATAAACAAAACAAGTAATCTTCTATAATCTATATAGAAGCAGAGTGTACAATTTAATAAGGGAACGATAAATTATATGAAATTATAGGCAATTAACAAAATATTAACAAAAGAAGCAAAGATCATCGGAACTTAATTTTTGAACCATCCAGAAACCTCCTACACAAGCACATTGTATGTTTGCCACTCATTGTTAGTAAGTCAATATAATTGGTTAAAGTTGAGTTTATAACTTATTGAATATCATATTTCTCTGGATTTATGAATGTCATATTTCTAAACTTGTTACTAAAAATAATCAAAAATTATATATCATATTGTTAGCTCCCCCTACCCTTACTTTTGTTTCTTTTGAAATTCAAGTTTAAATTAAGGATATCTTCTTCAATTGAAATTAATGATGTGTTTACTTCAATAACCTCACCAAAAATGTGTAATTTATTGCAATTATAGGATAATAGTAATAAATTTAGCGTAGGTTCTCATTATAAAAAACTGAATGATGGTGATGATCCGTTAATCAAGAAGTTCATATCTAGAGTTGCTCAAGCAAGCTCTCATTGAAGTTATAAAAAACAGTCCTTTAAAAATAAGCTATAATTGTCACGACCTAACCTTGGACCGTGACCGGTGCTAAAGGAACAATAAATTTAAGATTTACTAGACCCTTAGCAAGGCTAAAATGTCATCAAATCCCTATATCTATAATAAAGATGAGATTTCAAAATAATCAAACTCATACTAATAATAATCAAACAATTCTAACAATATAAATTACTTAATGTGCTACAACTTTGAGATAGTTGATACAAGGGAAATTTCAATATATACAAGGCTACTGCAGCTCTAGATTCAAAGGTCACCTAGTTACCTAAGGGGAAGAAGACCGATAAAGTACCCTGTTAAAAGAGATTTGAAAAGAAGATCCTGAAAAATAGTTGAGGGAAGTCAGACCTCGCTGAGTGAATTAATAATATGGTTATGTTATACACTCTTAAGGATTTCAAATGATACATATATATGTATATATTTATAATGTACTACATTTATAAATGCAAATTTCATAACATATCAGTAAACATGCATACATTTCCCATATCAATATCATGTCACATAACCATCATAATCACAAATCACAAATAATAGTGGAGGACTGACGAATGACCCTATGGCATACCCCTTACCCATAGATTATAGTTATAGGGACTCTCTTATTCCACATAGGCCACTTAGTCTAAATGTAGTGGACTGTCATCCGAGAGTCACACTCAACCAAACTGCCACAGCCTCGCTACGACATGATTGTCGTTCGAGAGCAAGCTTAACCGAACTGTCACAATCACGCCACCATATCATGTACCATATATCGGTTGGTGTCCAAAGGAAGCTCGACTGAATCGTTACAATCGTCTCGTATCTCAATCAATAGATCCATCAATGGATCGAATACTAACTTAAATCCATACCTAACCATTTAACTCACTGTGCGCATAGCCTGGTGGTGCCCACAGGTAGCTCATACCACAACAATCCTCCAAATCATCAGCTATCAAGACAAGCATAACATTGCACAATAAAAATATGTATACATGTGAAAATTCATATGTATAAATATCTTGTGTGCATAAGATAATGATGGTGATTTTCATGATGAATATGAGAATGAGTTCTAATGCATGCCCATAACTATGAATATTAACTCCCAGTTAGAATGAACTTCTTCCTGCCAAACTTAGTGTCTAGAAATGGAAGGTTTTGCCTATGATTGATCTATAGAAAGAAAAATAGGAATGACCATTAGGATTTAAAACCTAATTCAATTTTAGATACTTCGAGAATAAGACCATAACTCAATACTAAGGAGCTCTATTTTCTATTTTAAAAATGACAATGTCATTTTTAAGAGGAGCTTACTAAAAATTAGCAGAGTTTTCCCTGTAGAACAGACATCCCCCTTCAGAAAGAATGGTCATTTCTACAATAAAAATACAGTTATATATCTACTAGTAACCACACATCGGCACCGAAGAGGCGGTGATCGTCACCACCTACCCAAAAATGACGGATTAACCTCCAAGAATCCAATGGCACTGGTCTTGCATCGAAACTCCTTCCGGTTTGTGACAATCAAAGGATTAAAGCTCAAAGGTAACCCATCTCTGTTCATTGGTAAAATGAGTCGACTAGTGTCACATTTCTCTCCTTTCCTACATTTTTAGGGTCGTTAAACATAATGGTGGCATTAGTTTCTCCCAAAAAATGACTAAAAATAGGAGATCTATGACTTACCTAAATGAACTGAAATTTTCTAGGCTTTTTTTTCCTTATTGGAGTCCATTATGTGTAATTTAACAAAATTTTGGATCATTACAATAAAGTCCTTCAATATGTAGGCAATTATCATATCAAACACCAATCCATTTCCAAGGAGATGTTAAATCAACATCCTCAAATATTAAGGTGTCTTTCGTGGAATGGAAGACCATTCCAGTAAGTTGATAAAGCTAAACACACACAAGAAAACCTCCAACATGATTCTATAAGATCCTTACTTATTTGATATTCATTAAAAAAATAGATGCAGATAACAGTGGAATATTAAGTATAATTTTATTATTTTCTTAAACTTTTCTCACTCCTTTTTACTTTTTATTTTATCCTTTTGTTAGTTTGATTCAAGTTTTTTAGTTTACACTTTAAATATAAATGGATATGTTAAAATTGAAAATCTTAATTATTTTTTAGATTTTTTATCAGATTTCATAGAGAAAAATGATAATCATAAATTTGGAATGAGCAAGAAGATACTGAGTTATTGCTAAAGAATCAAGAGAAAGCTAATGACTACTTATTACAGAACAACGACCAAAGGTAAAAAGAAGAAGAACATGTGAGAAACAAGATACAGGAACCCATACTCGACAACTTCACTAGCTCGGAGAAGAAGATTGCCTTCGATGGTTCAACCCTAATTAGGAAGCATTTGGAGACTCTTTCGGTGGTAGATTGTTTTCAATTTATGTCCTTTATTTCGATAATTAGGTTTCGAATCTCATAAAATGATGTGGTTTTGGCTTCAGCTTTGGCGACAAATACAAAATTCGTCTCGAAAATGTGAACTTTGTTTTCGTCGCCAAACCCTATTCCCATATATTACACTCTATATATTATAGAAATTATATATAATATATAAATTATATATAACAATATAGAATTTATATATAATAAATAAATAATTATGATTAAATAGAATGATATAATAACTAAGATATGAGAAAATTTATCTATTATCTATACGTTCATAAATCATTATACTAATTACAATTATTATTTATACATTAATATATCATTACATTAATTACCATATATAATTATATTAATTGCAATATAATCAAAAATAATTACAATATAGTAAAAAAATGGAAATCAATATTAAATATTAATATCATGTTCTTGAAAATTAGTTTATTATTATTGACAATGACTGTAAGTCAAAAAATAAATTTACAGAAAATTTGTTAAATATATAAAAATATATAATAACATTGGCAACGTTTCTCTAAATTCGTCACCAAATGTTGACCTTTTGGTGACATTTCTATGAACTTGTCATGAAATGTTAGCCTTTTGGTGACGCTTATCTAAATTTGTTGCCTAACATTAAGACCATTAACGACGTATCTTTTAATTCGCCACCAAGTTTCTCTGCTTCAAGTTTAGGAACTACTTCCACTTCTCCTTTCTATATGCTTCCATCACATACTTAGCTTTAAACTCTTGGGAAAAGAAATTCCAAGTCAGAAGCTCGGGTAACTGAGGATTCCTTAAAACAAACTTCCACCACTTATAGGTTACTCCCTGAAGAAGAGAGACAGCACAGTGCACCATCTGATTTGGTGGATAGCTAATTTCATCTAATACCCTCTTCACCTTATCCAACCAGAATTTCACCCTTTCAGACTCCTCCAGAGATGTTCCAGTAAATTATTCGAATCCATACTTCCGCAACTAATCAATCGGAGCTTTGGGTGTTGTCATATGGTGTAGCAAAGCCCTCATGTCTTGCGACGGCTAAACCAAAGCCTCCCCCTGAGCTGGAGGTGGTGGTGGTGGTATGTCATCTCGATTCACTCCGGAGGGTCCAGATATCGACGGAAGAGATTGTGCAGGATTATTAGTCTCTACAACCTTGTCAACAGCCTCATGAGATCTTTCCATACTCAAATCTAAAATCAAAACATTGGACAAACCGCATTAGGTCAAACATAACTCTTATATTCAAGTATAAGCAATAGCTAAGCACTGGTTAAACCAGAATTGCCTAAACCATGCTCTGATACCAAACAATGTAACACCCACATACCCCCTGGGAAGATATGCAAATGTCACACAAAATAGAATCGAAACAATCTAAATCATACTAAACATTTCTTACATGCATTCCCAGAAACTCAAGCAAACATGCAATACATATCATTAGATGTTGTTGTAAACAAACCATAACATACATCATATATAATGAACTTATCAAAATACATGCCTTAACATCATCCATCCTATAATAAGGTTATTACAAATCATTAAATAAAATACAAATTGTCTCATATTGTCAGATACAACTCAAAAACTCAAATATACATCTTTCAAAACAAAACAAATTCCAAAACAGAATACATTCTTCATTGGTCATTGCGGTAGTCCTTGTCCCAGTCTTTAACCTTCTTATTAGAACCTACACGAAAGCAAAACCATCGTGCTAAGCATATAGCTTAGTGGGGAATAACTAAACAAGGTATAAACTGGCGACTGTTTCTAACAGTCTTCTAGCATTCACATGCATTGTATCATGTCAATTCACATATAACCTTTAATAGTTCAAATTACAGAGTAATCCAAACATTATGCTTTAAAACATAATTTGATGGATATAGATTCAGAGCATTCTTGCATCAGAACAAAACTCATAAATATCAAAACAGTGTGTACAAATATCAAAATAGGATATAATCCTTTCTGATCAAAGTATGACTTATGTCAGAAAAAACTTGTTTTGTATCATATTAGAGCTTATCTTTTATCAGAACAGAATTTGTTTTGTATCAGAACAGAATTTGCTTATATCAAAACTGAACATGTATCAGAATACAAAACAAGTTAGACTGCTAATTCTTTTTACAAAAGTGGGTAACGGGACTAGAACAGAAGATACCATGATTGATATCTGAAACAGAAGAGACTAATGTCTCTAAATCAGGGGTCACTGTAGTGTCAATATTCAAGGGACACCGTAGTGTCAACAATCACCGATAGTGTCAAGTTACAGGAGCAGCTACAGACCCTTCTAGGCATGCCTATTTACTCACGGCTAGGACTTGGCAATTTTTAAAACAATTCATTAAAAATTTCAAAATCACAAGTAAATAATGTTGTGTATAACATATGACTTTATTTCATTTTGCTCCAATTGAACTTATTCATTGACATATGATCAAACTGATTATGCCTTTTAAATACAAGCATGTGTAATAATGCATCAATAAAAGTATTAAGTCATCAAACATTATATATATTCATATAATTAGAAAGCACTTCCAATACAATCCCAATTATCAAACGCCTCGGACAATTGATGGTCTGGAATTATCATAATATCATAATCACATGAAAACGAAATAATGCATAAGTATGAATTCATTTCCTTATGCCCAAATTGAACACAATCAGTCTCACTTGAACAAACTCAATATACCTTATAAACATAAGCATTTGTAATAATGTACCACTGAATGCATTAAGTAATTATACGTTACAGGCATTCACAAAAGTTCCCAATTCATAAACGTTCATAACTAACACATTACTCTTTTTCTTTAAATCACATTAGCATTCATAAATAAACTTCATTCCTTTAACAACTTATAAGTTCCAAAATTAGATATTTTGTTATCTAATAACACCTTCCTTAAGTTATTACTTCAATTAAAAATCCAAATCTTATTTAACCTTTAACTAACTTATTCCACATCAAACTAGGTTCAGTTGACACCTTAATTAAGTCCAATTAAACCATTATTAAGTACCTTAACCTTATATAGTCCAAAAACTATCTAAAACCAACATTTTCTACTTCCTAAGTACTTCCCACAACCGAGGAATGAGCCTCATAAATCCCACGATCGTATCACTACAACAAAAATATACAATTTGTGACGTTTTTGTAATAAAACGTCACGAATTGTTCAGACTTTTTACGACGTTTTAAAAACGTCACAAATTATTCAGACCTTTTGCAACGTCTTATGAAAACGTCATAAAATTCTCTAACTTTTTGTGACGTTTTTCTATTAAAACGTCACAAAATAACTTCAGCTACGTTTCG
>JAOTBA010000004.1:8555889-8568160 GCA_025629845.1 Erythroxylum squamatum | reverse complement strand
TATATAATAATAATAACACACTTTATTATAATAAATCTAATTATCTTAAGATTTAGATAATAATGGAAATTAATATAATGAATTCATATAAAAATAATTTCGAATTTAATAATAATAATTATAACAATTATAATAATCATTTTAATAATAATTCTAATCATAATAATAACAACATAATTTTAATTATAATTATAATAAATTGTTTTCATAATAATAATTAAAATTAAGTTAATAATAATAACATAATAATACTATTAATAATAATCATAACAATAATAACAATTATCATATATTAATAATTTTAATAATAATAATAACAATAAAAATACCAATAACAAAAGTCATAATTATAATAAAAATAATGATTATAATAATAGAAATTAATATATTGAATTAATTTACAAATCATATCGAATATAATAATTATAATAATAATAATAATAATAATAATAATAATAATATGTTATTCAATTTATAATAATAATTACAGTTCAATTAATAATAATAAGATTTACATAATAATATTATTAATAATAATGTAATTCTCATTAATTTAAAATTTATACGTTTTTGACATTTCATAATTTTCTACTTTCCTACTTATTCTTATTATAATTAAATTAATTGTTTTAGTTATTAATATAATTACATAATATCATTTAATTGCTGATTATTTTGAATTAAGTTCTAAATAAGAATAACCAACAAAACGTGATTTTCAATATAATAAAAAAAATTAGTATACAAAATTTAATAATAACATATATATATAATAATACTAATAATATAACAAAATTTTATCTCATTACAAATATAAGTAAAAATAATAATATTATTATTATTATTATTGCTACTATTATTAATTATTAAAGAATATAAATATAAATAAAATATATATAATAAAGGATTTGCAAAAAGGAAAAACTCCTCTGTCAGATTAGGATGTAAATTTTGGTTAGAAAACGACGTCGTACTTTAATCAGACAGAGTAAGACAGATTTATTTGCGACAGAGTATCAGCGCTCGGATACGAGTTGTAAGCATAAAACACATGCAGATTTCAGTAATATGGAATGAAAATGGAGAAATATTACATCCATTTGCGCAGAACACGCAAAAATATCCTTTGCTGCAAGAATAAAATGTGAAAACGAAGAAGACGAAGTCACTACGACTATGATACCAACCAGCAGAGGCCGAGGCTCAGAAAGGAGGTGGCGGAGGTCCCCCGGGGAATATCCTTTTCTGTAAGGAATATAATGTGAAAACGAAGAAGACGAAGTCCCTACGACTATGATACCAACCAGAAGAGGCCGAGGCTCAGAAAGGAGGTGGTGGAGGTCCCCCAGGGCCAGGAGGACCATAACCCCCACCAAAGCAATCTTGCAGCAACCAACAACAGCATAGGCAGTAAAACCTGCAACATCGAATCATAACCCATTAATAATAATCATATGCTCTACGCCCAAGAACATAAGAAGTAGCTTTTAACACTTACACAGATGACACCATACTGCATATACCATCAAAACACCCTCCAAAAAAACCTCCAGGTCCTCCCCAAGGCCCTCCGGCTCCTCCCCAGGGTCCTCCCGGACCTCCCCAAGGTCCGCCCGGCCCTGGACCCCAACCGGGTCCTCCCCAAGGTCCGCCCGGTCCTCCCCAAGGTCCTCCTGGTCCGCCTGGTCCTCCCCAAGGTCCTCCCGGTCCGCCTGGCCCTGGACCCCCACCCGGCCCTCCAGGTCCTCCCGGTCCGCCAGGTCCCATGATCGCTAGTTTCAAGCACTCCTGAAACTCAGAGGCACTACAGTCGTCGCCAAATGAAGAAATGCGAATCTTATTATCTTGAAACCAAGCTTTTTCAGTTGGAAGCTTTGGAATTTCCTTGCTTTTTTGTCAAAACTTGCCGACTTTTACAAGAAAGCAGATGAGGTCAACATATTCTTAACTACCCTTCTTCCACCTACCAGTGTAAAAGTGTAACCGCGTACCAATTTCATGTGCAACATGCACAGATACCTAAAGTTTATTGATGTAGATAGGAGTCTCCGCAAGTGGTTTAGTAGTTGGATCACGCTCAAAGTTGGTCTACCATGACTTGTAGCTAATGACTATTAGGTTCATGTATCAAAGAGTGAATACCAGTATTTTGGTAGGAAAATTGATATTTTGGCATTGAACATAATATTTTAATGGGCCAAGCATGACTTTCTTTTTTATTTTTAGAAACATGTTTGCAATTGAAGTTGCGTGCACGTTCTATATGTTAAAAGCCTTAAATTGTATCCAACTCATACAGACCGAGTAAACATCGTCCTTTGGAGCCTTAGGGTTTAGGGGTTCAACAACTTCTGTGTTTAATGTTGGTCTTCAGCCCAACAACTCACATTCCAAGGCTTGGGCTAAGACCTTTATCTGATATCAATATGCCTACTTCAATAGCCCAAGCATGAATGACATTAGAGTTTGCAAAGGCACGGCACGATATTGGCAGCTGATGATCTTCGGAAGCACGACTGATAGAAGTTGATCAGGAGCTCTCAAAAGGACAATGATTTCATAGTTATGTACTTGTTTGCTATTGCTTGGAATTTTGCCGATAGATAACCAAAAAATGTCTGGAATTCTAGTAATGTCTTTGTTATTTTACTTTGAAACTTCGCCTGGGATGCCACTGAAATTGTTATCAAGACATGAAAGTGTTTCATTTGTTGCAAGTTATTTCAGAAATGAGTCATTCTAGTAAGTCAAATTTACTTGGTCTTGGATCAGCAGTGGAAACTAAAGACCAAAATGGAAGAGAAAGATAAGAAGGAAAAAAGATCTCAATGTCCAGTTCTGTGGACAAAACAAATTTCCCACTTCATGGTGTGACGGATGAGGCTCAAGTTGCATGCTTTTACATTGCAAACAGATGAATGATTGCAGGAAAATTTGAAAAAGGAAAAGGTGTGCGTGATTCCTGACACTGTTGTACCCAAAAGAGGCCATAAAACGGCCAGTCCAGTAGTGATCAATAAAACGGCCAGTCTTCGTACAAAAATTGACAATAAATACAACCTTGGCAAGACATGGCCTTTTCACCTAGGACATCAAATGTCTCGTGTCAGCCTCTCGTGAATGGGCATGACTAAAATCGGTCCCCCCTGTTTAGCGAAAAAAATGTTTGGACATATTAGCTCTTGGACTAGTGGTCCACTCATGGAGTGAATCATTTATGATCAAAGGTATTCAAGCCGTCGGCTTTAGGCTTCTTTATCATTTGAGATATGGACCGCAATGGCCATAAATGAACCAGAACAGAAGTGCAGGCCCACGATAAAAACTTCTCGATTCCTACAGATGGCGTCCACAATTCAATGAGACTTCTCTAACTATGCCTAGTTGTTCCATTTCTTACAGTTCAACCAAAACCAATTACAACTCTTGCCGCTTGAGAGAGAAGACTTTTAAGCCTTCATGCCATTTAGAGCCTTGGAAGATCTTTGTTGTAGCAGACGCCCAATTATTAGCAAAGTTCAAACAGGATTGTTATTTGATAGCAGTTGAAAATGGGACCTTGTTTTTCTGTAATAAGATCTTGCAGAACATTGTCAGCAAATACCTGGCTGTTAATGGCAGAAATTCTGAGCTAATAATTAAATATTAATGCTGAAAATTTTCAGAAAGAAAAGTCGAAGCCATTAAGGTTTATGATTTGTTTTCCGACTTAAGAAATCATGAAATGCCCACGCCAGTAAAATCTTTTATTCTTGACTGCCTAATGACCTAATCCAATCAATAGAAAAAAGCATCATGAACCTAAATTTGTCTTCTAGTGGACGGGCTTGCAAAGAAAGAAATTAACTTCGTTCAAAGGCTGACCACAGAACATGATGCTTCTGCTTTTTAGGGAGAAATCAAGCCACCGATCTTAGGATAAGATATTTGTTTCCAATTTGCTGGTTTCTTTGGGGCATGACTTGAAAGGTGCACTTAACTAAGGTGCCATTGCACCCAGCCATGTTTTAGGTTCTTCGTTGTTTCTGATGGAAGTGTTGCTTTGATCCTCAAGCCACCCACTTCTCACCCCTCTTTTTCAAAAGTACGTGTTTGGTTGGCCTATATTGGGACTGCCTGCAACTCAAAGTCAATGTCGATGCAAGATTTGGTTTACGTAAATCTCTCTGCATTCTGTTTACTCTTAATTTTACTATGCCAAACCCAATCACCCATCATCATTAAGCTCTTGATTTGCGCTCAAATTGTAACTTTCTAAACAAATAATTATTTCCCATTTGCTATTTAAAAAAAATTTTTGTGTAAATGGGTTACAACTTTTTCCACTTAGAAATAATCATCGTAACAGTATCTAAATTTCAACTAATCCGTGATATATAGATTATATGACAAGCAAATTGCCAAGACGATACCCATTTTGCCACGTGTCCTAATTCAATTGAAATTAGGTAAATTTGCAACATTTAGCGCTTGTCCGGGGAAATCCCAGTTAAAGGGAAGAAATTTCACACGTTTACAATGATGGTCGACAAACTTCGAAATCCACCCAATCACAGGATTTTAATTATCACATGTTTACAATGATAATGACATGTGTCCTAAATAACCTAAGGCAGCGTCCACTAATTAGTACACTAGTCAACTATTCTGGAATTAAGGAGGTGAATCAAATCAACAAATTACGTGTTGGCACGTAAGTAGGAGAGGAAAAGAAGTTTACTGTTTCTTCCATGATAATCATATCAGATCAGAGTGTGTTTAGCTTTTGTAAAAGATTTTCTTTACGTTGTACGTGGAGAAGCTCGGTCAGTGCAAAAAGCCCTCACGCCTTTCCTTTGCTAATAGAATAGATAGGTGGGGAGAGAAAAAGGTCGTGTCAAATCGAGGTGATTGGACGTCGCAGGCCGGCACTAGGGGCCAGACTTTGGCGTTTTAGACTTACTTTGCTTCCATCCATAGATACACTGTTTTATCTTTCACGTTAAAACAAGGAAGAGAGTTGATCCAAGCGAATTGGACTTAATAGTTGAATTGAAAGGGTCGTATTATTTTCAATACTTATAATCAATCGAAATCAGTAACTAAAAGAAGATGTGGGCATTTTCCATGATTGTCTGTACGAGTGTCATGGAATTGATATGTAATGTAACCTCTATGACCTAGTCGATCGAGGAATAAAGCTTTTGTATTCCATGGCCTTTTGAATTGAAAGTTCAAATTAAGGGTTATCTTGATGTTCTCACGATTTCAATCCTCTACATCCACGATAAGAATACGATATTCACCAACTTGCTTAATTTTAAATGTTTAAGTATTAAAATAAATTATGCAATCTGATAACAACTAGGATATATGCCAGCATGCGATCGATTTCAATCTGATATCAAGTCATGAACATATATCGACAAAATATTACCTTTTTATTAATTGTTGATCGTAGACTTCTTATATTTGACCCAACTCGTAATGAAAACCAATTAATGTCGTTTTCTTAAGCGGATATCCCAATTTTATTTGATGCGATAAGTATGAGGATGGCGAAAAGAAGATAAAAAGAAAAGGCAAGTTACTTCCAATCTCATCACTCAAAAAAAGGGTTTTGAGGATTGAAAAGGGTGCTTTCATCAAACAGCGGATTGAAGCTTATCCAAAAGTGAGAAGTAAAGACCAAATAAGTCAACTGTTTATTTTAGGCTTGGATATAGAATATATTAAGAATATCGTAATTTTTAATTATTGAATAAAGTGAGTTCTCAAGTAGGAAATGAATTATTCAGAGTAAAAATTGATTGCTCTTTGATGGGAAAAATTATCAAAATAAGAGGAAGAGCCTTTTTTTTTTATTAAAAGGAAAGTAAAACAAACAACTTTTTACATAACAAAGCGTGGGCGGGTAGACCCTACTAGATCCTCGAGGAGGAGCGAAAGGCACCCAGAGAGCGCATATACAAAAGCGGTAATACCCAAATCAAAATTTACAACAAAAGTGATTAACCAATCGGCACACCGATTGCTTTTCTTGTACGTGTGCTAAAGAAGAACAGTCCAATTACAGCTGAAGAGTTCATTGATGCCAAAGATGATTGGATTAGGAGAGCCTTTGTATTCCATAAACAAAGGCTCTCTCACCCAACTTTGAACAAAACTCGAGGGAGGAGCTCTATTCCATAAATGTTCGGAGGCAGAGAACTATACATACTATCGTGCATTGTTACATCATATTTACTTGGTTTATCCTTCACGAGGCCTGTGGAAAGACATCAACAACTAGGTTTGGTGCATTAGCATAAACTTTTCTTACATAAATGTAGAAGATGAGAAATTCTGATGATCAAGCTTCGTCCATTAGCGAGCATAATTAGCGAAAGTCAAAAAGCAAACCACATATAATCCAACTTGGCTTCCCCTTACGTTTAGGGTCGACTTGTGCTTTTAGGGTCCTTACGTTTAGGGAGATCCGAGTCCAGCATGTCTATCGTGAGGGGAATCAATGTGCGGACTGGCTGGCCAATTTTGCTGTAGTCCTTAGACCGGGGCTCTATATTCTGCAGGAGCCGCCTGAGTGCCTCCAGGAGCTACTCCGCAGTGATGCGGACGGCGTGATGTATTCTCGTATTTGATTTTGTCTTTCCGTGTGTACCAAAAAAAAAAAAAGAAATTACAACCACTTGCTCGTGGGATACAGCCTTGCAACAAATTTCAACACATAATCTTAGACTTAAGCGGTGCAATGCAATCCAATTAGTCTACTTTAATTTTTAATGTGATTGATTGATTATCAAGAGTTATGAAACGAAGGCAAAATAGCGCTCATGGTTGACTAAAGGGCGATATTGTTATTGCCCTCGTCAATTCGGAAATTTTATTTGTAATTAACGTGCATGCATATTTATTTCTACTTTAAATTTGTAGTCAATATAGATTTTAGTTTTGTTCAATTGTAATCGATTTCTTTATTTTTTTATAATAGTTTATTCATTATACGACGATTAAAAATCTTTTTTAAATATCTTAATTCTATTTAAATTTTGGGTTGATTGATTTTACTTATGTTTTTTGTTGTCATTTTTAATTTTAATTTTTATGTTTTTTAGTTTATATTTTTTAATAAAAACAAAAACATGTTTAATTGTTAATATCTAATAATTACATATTAGAGAAAAGTTAAAGAAAATTTATTTGTTATAAATAAATTAATTAAAATAAAATTTGTTTTAATGTAATATATAATATTTATTAATAAAGTATTAGTGGGAATTTAATTTAAATATATATTTATTTTTTAATTATCGAAACTAAATTTATTTAAATTTTATATATTTTGAATTTAAATTATATTTATTAATAGTTATTAAATTAAAATTATTTTATTTTAATATTTGAAATAATTGTAAATTTTGTTGAATTACTCAATATTATTATTATTTATTAATATCAAATAATTAAATGTGTAATATTTAATTAATTATCTATAATACTTATTAATAAATAATATTAAATAATTGAATAATATATTTTTATTGAGGTGAATTATATTATAAAAATAGAAAATAGAAAATAAAATTCAATTTTATTGTTTTTGTAAATTATAGAAACTAGAAGAACCCAAAACTCAAAAATAAAAACCAAAAAACTCAAACAAACAATTTTTTGATTGAATTTAAAAACAAAAACTAAAAACTAAAATTATAAATAGAAACAATCAGACCCTTACTTGTCATATTTTCAAATTTTGATGATCAAAAAATGACAATAAACAAGGAAAGTCTTTAATACAATCTAATTCATACGTTTTGAAGACTAAGATAACAATTAAGAACAAGGATTAATACAACACAAGAACTTGAATGTAGTTTTTTGATTGCTAGGTTTACTTTTGCTTTTCAGTTATGTCTGTTAGTTTTTTTTAATGTTTAATGTTTTTATTTTTTAAAGCAAAAATAAAAATATATTATTCATGTCAGTTTAATCATATTTTTATTGCTGATAAAAATTTCACATTGAATAAAACTTAAAGATAAATTAATTTATGAATTACTTATTTAATTAAATTTATTTTAATATCTTATATAATTTTATTAGCAAATTATAAGTAAAATATATTATATTATATTTAAATAAATAATATAATAACTATATTTTTTAATTAATATATATTTGATAATAAATATTTTAATTAAAAACAAATTTTATTTGAAATTATATGAATTTAAAGTAATTGCAAACATTAAAATAAATTATATTATATTATTTAAAAATTCTTATTAATAATTAATATAAAATAATTAAATAATATATATTTAGTTGATGATAAATCAGATTATGAAAAATATAAAAACAAAAAGTAAAAAAATACTTTTGATAGTCTTCAAATCAAAACTAAAAACTAAAAACTCAAACAACATTTTTTCCATAGAGTTTGAACAAAAAATCAAAATAAATAAATTATTGTGGAGATCACATCGAAGAAAGATTGCAACAAGTTGTGAAAATAAAAGAAAACCTAACTTGTCAATTGTGATCAAATTTGTTAAGATACAGTACATAAGAAAATAATTTCTTTTAACTCTTTAACTTTCTTCTAAAAAAATCTCTTTAACTTAACATTATTTTATTATTTCATTGCTCTAATTATTAAATAAGATATAAAAATCTCATGTAGTTTAAAAATATTAGAAAAACTTCATAATCATTAAAATTATTGAAAAAAGTTTTCTAGAAGGACTCCTTTTAATTTTAATTTTTTTGAAAAAAGCCTTCTCTTAGATTTCAGTTTTAAAAAATGAAACATACATATTATGAACATTATATGTGAATTAATCAGTCACTAATAAGATAAATTAAATCAACTCTTAAACTCAACTCAACTAAATTAAATTTGATTTAAATTAATATTTTAATATTATTATAATAAATTATTACTTATAATCTTGTTTAATTAGTTCAGTTCAAGTTTAATAATTGAGTTGAATGGTCATATAAATAACATAGTCCACATTTAATGTTCATATTACATGTGAATCGTTGTTATTTTCAAATTGAAATATAAAAAGAGGATTTTTTAAAAAAATTGAAAACTAAAAGGAGTTGTTTCGTGAATTTTAAAGATCATGAAATTTTTCTAAGGTTTCTTAAAATACAAATGTTGTCCTGTCTTTTACCCTAAATCTTTTAATTCAATTCTTAAAATTTAGTGGTCATTTTATATTAAAGTTTTTATTACCATTTGCTAACAAAATTTTATGTGGTATTCAAATTGAATACATATTTATTTTACTTAAAATTTAATATTTTCATAAAAATATAACTTGAACTCTAACATTTCAGATCGGTCAATTTTAACCCTAAGTTTTTTAAATATTCAAAATAGGTTTAATTTAACTCTTATTCTCTTTTACTTCTATCTCTCGTTTCTTCTTCTTCTTCTTCTTCTTCTTCTTCTTCTTCTTCTTCTTCTTCTTCTTCTCCTCTTTTTTTTTAGAGAATTTCAAGTGTGAGTGGAAATCTCACATTGGAAAGAGACGAAACTAGTGAAGGGCATATAAGTGAAAACCTAATGTCTTAAGGTTTTGAGTTAAAAAATGGTGTCAAGGCCTACGAGTATGTTCCCTCACTAGACTCATGATGTAGATCTTCTATGAAAGTGGACTCCTCAGTGCCAATAAGTGGTATCAAAGCCAATGATTTAGCAAGGGATGAGTATAAAGGCGGTAGTCGGATCCCTTGGTTGCCTCCTAGTGGGAAAGAGCAAGGAGACTTCTCGTGGACCCAAACTAATGGAGTAGAAGAGCTCTTGGTGACGCTATATACTCAAGCTGCTAAGAAAAAGGCTTTCACTCAAAGAGTCCAAACTCAATATAGAAGTTCACACTTAAGGGGGAGATTGTTGGGATTTCAAATGTGAGTGAGAATCTCACATTGGAAAGAGATGAAACTAGTGAGAGACATATAGGTGAAAATGACCTATAAACCTGATGCCTTATGATTTTGGGTTGGAGTGTGGTGTCAATGCCTACGAGTACGTTCCCTCATTAGGCCCATAATGTAGATCTCCCATAAAAGTGGACTCCTCAGTGTCAACAAGTGATATTAGAGCCGATAGTTCGGCAAGGGACGAGTATGGAGAAGGTAGTCGAATCCTGTGGTTACCTCCCCACGTGAAAGAGCAAGGAGACTCTTGATGGACCTAAACAATGGAGTAGAAGAGCTGTTGATGACACCATATACTCAAGCTGCTAAGAAAAAGGTTTCGCTCAACAGGAAGTTCAAGCCCAATGTGGAAGTTCACACTTGAGAGGGAGATTGTTGGGATTTCAAGTATAAGTGAGAATACCACATTACAAAGAGATGGAACCAATAAGTCTAGGACCCATAAACCTAATGCCTTAAAGTTTTGAGTTGGAGTGTGGCGTCAAGGCCTATGAGTATGTTTCCTCACCAAGCGCATGATGTAGATCTCCCACGAGAATGGACTCCTTAGTGCCAACATTTTTGACACACTTCTTCATCACATCCTCTTCAAATTTCGATTGCCCGATTAATCACTTTTTTTCCCCTAAACTTCACTAATGTAACCAATTTTGCAAATTTGACATCTTACAATGCCTTGATTTCAACGTATGGAATCAAAGAATTGACAATGTCTGTCGATTTTAGATTCTTTCTCTATAATTTAAATGACTCGGGTACTTTCATCTTATACTATCTTTGATGGCCTTGAAGATTATAGACTTATTACATGGAGCGAAGGAAGGGCTTAGGCCTAGATGGTGCTTTGATGTGTTGAATCTATTCCAACCAACACACCAAATTTACATTTCCAAGACCACTATTTTGGTGTAATGGCTTTTTATGCACCAAAAGTTTTTAGGTATGTTAGTATTCTTGCACCAAAAGTCGTAAAATGACATCTTTAATCATTTTCTTATTTATATATTTTTTATATCCTTATCACATTTTGATCTATTCACATAATTTGTTAAATAATTAATTTTAAAATATATATTACTTACACAAAATATATCATTACAAAGATCTCGTTGAGACCTTTAAAATGACACTAATATTGAATATAATATTAAATTTATTTTAATATTTATTTATAATTCTTATTTAAAAGTGCTATAAATTCATTTATAAAATATTTTAATAATAAAAAGTAAATTTAAAATAAAAGGTACATAAACTTAAAAGTAAAATAAACCATAACATTGATTTTAAAAAAATTAAAACCCAATGAAAATGTCTGAAATTACAACCAGACTAAAATAAATTACAACTACAACTAAATTGGAGATTATAATCAAACTAAAATTACAACAATATGAATATTATATGTTAGATACAGAATGTATTAATTAAATAAGAATAATATTTTATTTTTATCTTTATAATTAAAATAAATTCATGAAAATAAATTATTGTATAAATATAAATTAATATTCTTTTAAGTTACTTGATCATTAAATTTGGTGTAAAATTTTAATGTAATGGTCGGAGATAGCCTTAGAGTGGTAATTAAAGGGAAAAGGAGGAGCCGAATTTAGGCCTTGAAATCTCCAACAAGAAGGTTACATATGCAGGAAGAGAGATTAACGTGGCCATAACCTTTCCCAGTATTCTTTTAACCATTAGCATTGCGAAGGAATCGTTTCATCAAATACAATTTTTAATGTGCAAAAATTTCCTCATATCATTTGCCGCCTTTTGTTATCATCTACAATTTTATTCTTCTGTTTGTCATTATTGATAAGAAGTATTTTCTTTTCAGACATGAACCATCAAGAGGAAGCTGGAAGACGGAAGTTGGGGTAAAATACTTTAAATTTATGTATTTTAAATATCTTAAAATATTTATTGCGTAAATATTAAATATGAAATATTTGTATTTTTTGAACTTAAATTTTAAATTAAAGTATTAAACTATATATTAGTTATAAAATACTCTCTTTTATTCAAAATAAGTGTCGTTTTAGAGGGATTTTAATTATTCAAAATAAGTGTCGTTTGTTATTTTTTTATGCATATTTATGATTTTACTTTCAAAATTACCCTTTAATTTCTCTCACATCTTAATTACACAGATTACATAAATTATATTTTTAAGGCACTTTAACATGTAATTAATAAGGATATATCAGACATTTCATTAATTTTTTTAATAAATGTACATTCCTTTAAAACGACCCTTATTTTAAATAAGAGGAACTATATGTTTGTCACGGAGGCGTAAATGCCTTACATGAATATAACTCTATCCTAGATACCCCAA
>JAOTBA010000004.1:8534923-8555879 GCA_025629845.1 Erythroxylum squamatum | reverse complement strand
AAAAACCAAAAAAAAAAAAAAAAAAAAAAAAAACTCTATCCTAGAATTTGCCGGCAGAGGCAGATGACACGTAGGTATTGTCATCAAAAGCAACTGAAAAAGATGGCGTTCAATTATTGCCCATACGTTATTTTCATGAGCGTGAGCGATGGATGTGAGTATCATCCTTTTAGATGCTTAATTGCTCTTTAAGGGTCGTGATTCGTGAAGGTGTTCCCAATCGCTCACCACTAAATGCATACTGTTAAGTGTTATCATAAATGGCTTCAATGCAACAGAACTATCAGAGCGATCTCAAGTCCATTTTCAGTGCAATAAATAATTGCACTCACTGAAGAGCCAGCTGCTCTGATGGAAATTAGTACTGGACCATTTTCATGATTCAGGAAATTCTGTCTTAAATTCTCCGTCCTCATCCCTCAAATATCCCGAAAATTTAAAAAAAAATTGTTTTTTTTAAGAGCCTTGAAAAAGAAAAAAAAAGAAAAGAAGTTGTTACATGGTCATTATTTCACTAATGACAGAGGAATAGTTGAATAATAGATTCTTAGTTTAACTAACGTACAGTTAAAGAAGAAATTAACACTAACCCAAGAGGTGTGGTTGAGTGGCATGGACTCATCCATCCTTAACTAAAAGTCAGGGGTTCGATCCTTGGCTTTGGGTATGGAGCAGCCTTAAATCCTTGGGCCAGTTGTCTCACCCTGTGAGGTGCCTACAAACCAGCAAGGGGATTAGTCACTGGGTCCGCCGGTGAATACCCTGATCTAAAGACAAAAAAAAAAAGAGAAGGAATTAACACTATAATGAATTAATGATGCTACAATTAAGTGTTTAAATTGGAATTGGCTGTTATAAAGTGTGATATTGATTCGGAAGGAAGGAAGGTGGGTGGTGTGCGACTACACTACAAATCTTGTACACCCGAAGTCCAAGCAACATCCCACTCGGAGGGAGAGATTCCCGGAGAACCGTGCGTGGGCTCAATTAATTTATTTCTCTCTATTAATTATAATTAAAACCCTAATCACCATTTCTAACCAATTAACTTAACAGGCCTTCTTGACAACTCAGCTCCCCTTTTCTTAATACATACACCTAAATTTCTGAGCATGGTATCACTCCTAGTAGAGACAAAAACGTTCCAGATTGAGATCAACGGTCCAGATTTTCCCTTTACTAACTTAAGGCCTTTGCTCTTCGTTTTTGACCAATTTCAGCTTTTCTCGACATAAAAAGGACAGGTCGATGTGACCCCATGCTGCTACAGTGCCACCCCCATAATCCCATGTCCTTTTCACGTATGACCACAATACCCTTCACATATAAGGCATTACGTTACTGTGTCTACAGATAAGGGGTATTTTAGTCAATTCATTTCGGCACCTGAGGCAATGTAGGGACCAATCAGCTTTTTCTTCACCCTTTTCTTTTTCAGTTCACCGTGACCCTCAGTTGTTAAAAATTACAAGGAAGAGAGGAAAACGTTTTAATTACCGACGCACTCGCAAGCCGCAAGTCGCAAGTCGCAAGTCGCAAGCCTTAGCCTCTTTCTGGGTGATCGTGTTGGAGAGTAAATAAAAAATATATAAATTAAATGACCTCTTCGTCTTCGAAGTGCAAGTAGTCCGTACACTGTCAAAAAGTGTTATCAATCTGACGGTCTTACATTAAGATGCAACGTGCGCTTGATGTTTTGTACTTTACATGATCAAATACTATAGACAGATTTAATCGGTGTCTTATAAGATTAGATCAATGCCGTTGGAGCTTAATAAATGATTCTAGTACTGTGTCACTCTGCACCCAATGATAATACTGGTGGTATGGTACCTGCAGCGAACCGGAACGAGGGAGTCAACTATGATTGGACGGTCATGATGCCATCATAACTAATGTATCACATCAGATCATTCCTCATTATTTAACTCCCTCTCTCTCTTGAGTCTCGATTGTGGTCCCCTCGATATCCGATCCCTCAGATCCAGCCGTGCAACGCGAATCATGAGATTCCTCCTTGCTGCGCATCATCGCGCTTTATCACCACCCCGCCATAAGTCATTAGAAAAAAATGATTAAACGAGAAATTCAAAAATATCGCCACGTCCTCTTGTATGCACCTGTTTCCTGCGGCTCCAGTTCATCGACAACGGATAAGGTCTCTTTCTTGCACCGCCCATCCAACGGCCAACACTGACTCAACCCAGGTGTCAAACATCAAACCCCAAGAAATCAAATGTAAAAACCCTAGGAAAGTGAATAAACATCAAATATTTGATGCAAGAAAAAAAAAACTTTTTAACCGGACCGAGCCGATAAAAAATGTCACCTCCGTGTCCTTAATATGTATATGATTTCTCAATCACTCCTGCTCTTTAAAACTCCCCCTCTTTCTCTCACTAAAAGCACACCGGACAGTCCCTATAAGCTCTTCAAGCTTAGTTCATGACTTCTTAGATCTGAACAACAACGACTACAAGGCTACAAGCCCAGAGCTTCTATTGCCTTTTCCTTTCTCATTTACAGTGTAGGAACTGCCAACGAAACGACGTCGAGTAGGCATTGATGGTGAGAATGGCGAATTCCTTCCCAGAGGAAGTTTTAGAGCATGTTTTCTCGTTTATACAAAACGACAAGGACAGGAACTCGATATCTTTGGTGTGCAAGTCGTGGTACGAGATAGAGAGGTGGTGTCGCCGCAGGATTTTCGTTGGGAACTGCTACGCGGTGAGTCCGGCGATGGTGGTGAGGAGGTTTCCGGACGTCAGATCGGTGGAGCTCAAGGGGAAGCCTCACTTTGCAGACTTCGATCTGGTACCCAAGGGTTGGGGAGGGTACGTGTTACCGTGGATCCTCACCATGTCGACGGCGTACCCGTGGCTCGAAGAGATCAGATTGAAGAGAATGGTGGTTAGTGATGAGGCTTTGGAGCTGATTGCTAAGTCGTTTAAGAATTTCAAGGTCTTGGTGCTTTTTTCTTGTGAGGGGTTCTCTACCGACGGTCTCGCTTCCATTGCTGCTAATTGCAGGTATTGTTTTGTTCCTTCTTCTCTTCAGTAGAAGATTTTGTTTTTGTGGGTCGTGTGAGTTTGAGAAAGTGTAACGAGATTTAAATGTTTAATCTTGTTAATTTATTCTTTTGGTTTTGGTAGGGGTAAAGTTGAATTAAGTTACAGTAAAGCCGGAAAGGTACGGAAATGGTGAAGCTTTTGATGGGTTGTAGTGTATTTATGTTGCCTGTGAAAGTGAAATTTTGTGATTTGTTTTGAGAATGGTGTTGAATGTGGGGGAAGATCTAGTTTGGGTTGGCTTTCTTGTTCAAGTTTTTTAGCTTAGCTGAACCTTGGAATTTTTCTGGTTTCTCTTTCCCTGCTGTTCGAATGTCTCCTTTCTCTCTCTCTCTTTTCTGGCAATTTGGAATTAGTTTACTTGGATTTTGGTTTCCATTTGGTTTTTTGTTTGAGTTTTGGCTGGATTTGAGTGCCTCCTTTTCTCGTATCTCTCTTGGTTTATGTTGAATCTGCTGTGGTTCGTGTATCACCTGCAATGTGGAAATCCAGTCAAGATCGTACCAATTACTTGCATTTATTTTAGAAATTTTCCTCGTCGCATGCGTGCGTTTATCGCTGAGGATGCAGTTTTGGATTTTGATTTCTGTTTTGTTGTACATTGTGGGTTTTGTTTGGATGATGTTGTAACCAGGACTTTATCCTGTTTTGGGCATTTGTACCCTCTGTGTTGCTTTTGGTGACTTTCGCGATCTGTTGACATTCTTGCTTACATATGTAAAAATTTTAAACTTTGGTACTGGACCGTCAAACTCTATTTAGAGTCCCTCATTGTTGATTTTGGAATTCTAAAATGAGGAATTTATGTTTTGTTCATGTTTTTTGCAGGAAAGTATTTGTAGCGAGTTTAAAACAGTTTTGTACTTATGCCACCTTTAGATTCCTAAATCATCCTAGTGGTGGCCTTAAACTGTTCTTTCTTTTGTTCAAATTTTTGCTTTAGTTTCTCTTGCTCTAAGTCTGTCGTTTATGCCTGAATGCTATTGTAATTGTCATCTTTCTTGCAAAGTTCTCTGAGCAAGCGTCTTTGTTTGCTAATATTTGGAAGTACTTAATCGTGTGCAGGAATCTGAGAGAGCTGGATTTGCGAGAGAGTGAGGTAGAGGATCTAAGTGGGCATTGGTTGAGCCATTTTCCTGACACCTTCACATCACTTGTCTCTCTCAATATTTCTTGTTTGCGGTCTGAGGTGAGTTTCTCAGCCCTGGAGCGCCTTGTGGGCCGATGTCCCAATCTGAAAAATCTCCGACTTAATCAAGCTGTGCCCCTTGAGAGTCTTGCTGACCTTCTTCACCGAGCACCCCAGCTGGTTGAATTGGGAACAGGTGCCTACTCTGCTGAGTTGAGACCTGATGTCTTCTCAAATCTGTCGGGAGCTTTGACTGGGTGTCAACAACTGAAGAGCCTCTCTGGATTTTGGGATGTAGTCCCTAGTTACCTCCCGGTGCTTTATCCTATATGCTCTCGCCTTATTTCTTTGAACTTGAGCGACGCAGTTATTCGAAATCCTGATCTCTTAAAGCTGGTCACTCAATGCCAGAGTTTGCAGCGCTTTTGGGTAACTTTTGCACTTTGTATCTAGTATATAAACACATGCAAACCGATTGGATGAATCATTTTGTATTCCTATTTGTCTATTAGCGTGTGAAAGATTTTTGTGAAGTGTTGAAATTTTATCTCCCATTTTGTGATACTTTAAATGCAGCTTAGACAGGAATCATTCATACTGTCTTCTCTTGCTTATAGAGTGTTATTGTAGGTATTGGATTGCATTGAAGATACTGGACTTGAAGCTCTAGGAGAATTTTGCAAGGACTTGCAAGAATTGAGGGTCTTTCCGTCTGACCCATATGGGGAAGAACCTAATGTATCTTTAACGGAACGAGGCCTGGTTGCTGTTTGTCAGGGCTGCCCTAAGCTTCAGTCGGTACTTTACTTTTGCCGTCAGATGAGTAATGCGGCCTTAGTTACAATTGCCAGGAACCGTCCAAACATGACCCGTTTTCGCCTTTGCATTATTGAGCCACGAGCTCCTGACTATGTCACCCAGCAGCCACTAGATTTAGGTTTTGGAGCCATTGTAGAGCATTGCAAAGATCTACGGCGCCTTTCTCTCTCAGGTCTCCTTACTGATCATGTGTTTGAGTGTATTGGAACTTATGCCAAGAAACTAGAGATGCTGTCTGTGGCATTTGCTGGTGAAAGTGATCTTGGACTCCATCATGTGATGTCTGGTTGTGAAAATCTTCGCAAGCTAGAGATTAGGGATTGTCCCTTTGGGGACAAGGCTCTCTTGGCCAATGCTACAAAGCTGGAGACAATGCGATCCCTTTGGATGTCTTCTTGTTCGGTGAGTTTTGGAGCTTGTAAACTGTTGGGACAGAAGATGCCCAGGCTCAACGTTGAACTTATTGAGGAGAGGGGACCTCCAGATTCGAGGCCAGACAGCTACCATGTTGAGAAGCTTTACATGTATAGGACAGTTGCCGGGCCTAGGAATGACATGCCTGGTTTTGTTTGGACGATGGATGAAGATGCTGCCTTCAGTATATCTTGAGAGGTCCTTTGCATTCATGGACTGCCAACAAACTTGATTCAATCTGTCATTACGTATCGCCCGGCATGTGATAGATGGATACAAAAGGTACATTTTCTATATGCTCTCGCCAATTTACCATCTCCTTGGCTGAACGGCAGCCCCAATTGGGCTGAAGTTTGGAGGGTGTAGCGAGGCTTGAGAGCTCTTTTGCCATCTATTTTACTCTGGGCTAAGCTATAGGTTACATTTAGTGCTTAATAAAAAAGATCAAAACTTTTGTATCAAGCAGAGTTGTTATTTACTAGGGGGTAATTGGTGTATACTATTTCCAGATGTGCTGTTCTTTCTTAACTTTATTGGACGTCCTTAGGACAATTATTTGGTGACATTGTTGTTTTGTAAGAAATAAAGTCTTAAATTCATTCACAAAATTGGGATGGAATTTGCTTTATCCTTGGTTTAGCGTTTTTATTCTAGCATGTCTTTCAACTTCAAATCTTTTTCACTAGTGTACTAACTTGAGGAGACCACCATCTATACTCTCAGTGGGTCGTTATTTTTTATGAGTAATCATTTGGAATTCACTTTGTTATCCATTTAAAAAACCTAAAGTCATCAAGCATGTTCCTGATGAACCATTGACATATTCTGGTTTTCCGATCATAAAGAAACGAACATGTAATGGCTCAAAAGTATGTTTTGCTTCTAAGATAGAGTTTCTGTGCCCACGTATGGAATGCTGTGCCACAATATTACGAAATTAATCACAGGTGAACGTATAACATTTACAACAGTCACCGTAATTCCTTATTCAGAACTTTAAATTGTTCCCAAAAACACATGTCAAGCAATATTCATAAGGACAAAACGACGACGGTAATTTGCGCGTTGGAGGGAACCGGGAAAAGCTTCTTGAGGGTAGAACAATAACCAAAAGCTAAGAAAACTAGTTCTTCTCTCTGGGTCCGGGCTGTCAATATGCCTCTGTTAAATTTGCGAGCATCGACTTTCGAGTCAAAGTGATAGATTCGGTGACATTGGTTAATGTCCACAACTTTTTGCTCCTCCTCAGGCTCTCTTTCCCAGATCCCGCACCACCTACCTGACTTCCAACGTCCCAGCAAACAGCTAAGCTACCAATTTCTCTGCACATTGACGTAGCCATTGAAATTCAAATCTAAAGATTGCTTAGATACTCCACTAAGATGAGCAAATGTTAATAAAAGACAAGTTATGTGTGTGGACAAATGAATAGACAATAACGTGCCATAGATAGTCTAGCCTAGAAGAATAGAAAAGAACGAATAAAAAAAAAGGTTAGGTGAATATTTATATACATGTGTGTGTATATCTGTCGATCTCTGCTACAAGTGGGCTAAAATCAATCAATGTTCATGATGGCCACACGTTTGATGTATTTATGATCCATCATCATCTGTTACGATGATTGCTGCTGATTTCATCTCTGTACATTTTACTGTTTCACCTCATCATGGGGCAACAGTCACACATTGACACTGTTGTATTGTATAAACAGGTATATGTCTTGCCACGGTATAAGGGTAATGGCCCACACCCACGGTCAATTAGATAAGGCAAACCCAGGTGCATTTTGACTAGGGAATCAATGATTGTGGCACTACTCTACATGAATAATCGATGTCAATCATTTCTTTTATATCCCATTGGTTCAATACTATAAAGCCTCAACTGGGTGATGGAGTTCATCATGGCCATAACTTGAATGTTCTATGCTCCATATCGTGTAGACAAAAGAAATAGGGAAAAGGGAAAATATGCAAAAGAGAAATGAGAATGCTGAGGAGGTCTTCTGTGGAGTTCAACCCACAAAAAATATGGACTACGGCTGTCTGTTTGTATCCATCTGCCAATATAGACTTGACCAGTCGATTGGCGGAGCGAAAAGTCAATGACCTCGTTTGATTGTTGGTTGATTAGTCAAAAAATAGTTGATTGATCCAAATCAACTGGTTGACTTTATAAAAAAATTTGTTTAAGTTGTTTAGTTACTCTTTGACCGTTTCATTTCTCGTTTTTTCTAGAGTCTTCTTTCTTTCCTTGGCTCTTTCCTTGCATCTCTCACATTTCTTGGTTCTAACGGTAAAACCAAATCAGGCAGTTTATGGATGTGTTCAGATCTCAGACATTCACGTTATCTGCTGTTTCAGTTTGTTTTGCAGCTTCTTCCAAAGGATTATTCGTCTCGTAAGTTTACCCAAAGGCAAGGCAAAAGCGATCTCATTGAAGTTGAGATTTTTTGGCTTCTGAAAAATTTTAAATGATTTTTTAATTTCATTTAGATGTGTTTATTTTCCTTCTTATGGTTCCTATAAATTCTAAATCTATAAAAGTGTGGATTTCAATTTGCATGCGCTCAGTATTGACTATTGTTCTTATTTTTTGAGACGAGTCAAACTCCATGATATTGTTGTCATTCACTCTCACGCATCAACGAAGAAGAGTAGACTAAATGGAGATTGGCAACCCAGCAGGAAATCGCATTATTGGTCCACGCAAACAGAACCGACGACTTCCTTGATCTTTCTCTCCCAATTGAGTGAACCCAGCAGAATTGTGATTGTTATTCGCAAATCAAACACAAAAATACGTGATGTTGCGTGCTCCTCTCTTCAAGTTTCCACGGTAGCCTTTAAACTTCACCGGTTTGAATCCCCATTCATCTAATTTCTTAGTCATGAGTTCAATTAATTTGAAATTGTGAATTGATGCCTTCGGTTAATGGATTTCTTTATGGGTCAATTGAATTTCTACTGGGTTTTACCGATTGATGGGTATTACGCTTAAAAATTTTGGAATCTATCACGTTGATTAAGTTGATGGTTGATTGGAATCATAGTGATTATTGTTGTTGAAGCATGAAATTATTTAATGAATGTTCTGGGTGTTGCGTTGAGACTTTGAGAAAATTGGAAATTATATTGATTTGAGTCAACTTTGATTTGATTCGGTGTAAAGACCCTCAGTGGCACAACTTGGATCGTTATTTTGAGAAGTAATTATAGATGGGTTTTCTGATTCTCCCAATTATGTTAAGGTAACATATTTGTAAAGTTGCTGAATGGATTTTATTTCACGTTCCAGACTCAGTAGGGAGCTTACTCCTTAAAAGCAATTGAGGGAAGAATCAGAAGCTATCATCGAGGCTTTAATGACTTTCGTTCAGTCTACGATTGTGAGCGTCCCTCCCTTTCTGATTTTCTCCAAAATTATTAGATAACTTACCTTAGTTGATGGGTTGCATACAAACTTGTATTTTGGACTAGAACATGTCTACTAAAATTTATAGACAGCTACCTCTCCATTCGATTCATTTTGTATATTGTAATCATATGCTTGGTGGTATGAAGGAAACTATAGTATAAAAGCACATTTTGTTGGTTTGCAGGAACTATATCATGAATTGCAGGTACTAGACATACTTAAGCAAGACTGCCAACAAAAGAGCCAAGAAAGTAGTCTGGCTGCTACTCAAATTGGTAACTTCTTGATGCCCTTTTCAGTCACTGAATAATTATGTCATATGGCATAATTTCTATTTATGATAACTCGATGATATTCTGTTTTAAGAAGTTGCAAACTTTATTATGTCAATGGTTCAAATATTGCTGCTAACTGTAGTTGGCATTCTAGAAATACTGGTTTTCTTGGGCATTGGTAAAGATAAAGAAAGGAACGTGATTATGCTCTGGTGACTTGGGGAAGATATGATACCGTTAAGATATAATGTATATATCTTTTTATTTAGTTTTGACATCTTATTTATTAATTGAAACGGGATCTAAAAAGATATGGTTGTTACACTCATAGTTGTGAAAGAATCCTATATAATATTGAAGTCTATTCTCTGACATATTTGCGGTATATCACATTGATAATTGAATTACATATTGCTGGATTTTGTAGATAAAAGATAAGGAAAATTTGTTTTATGTGTTGGTCAAGAGTTCTTGCTGGTGAGTATCGTGGATGTATTTATCAAAGGTGTAGTGGGCGTTAATTGATTTCTGGAAAATATACAGCTGAAGTCGTGCATGTGTTCTGTAAATATATACACCGTGGTTTAACTTTTGATTTCCTAGAGTTATTCTTCTTAGATTGTGCATGAGTGAAGACTCATTTGGTGAAGTGGGGATTTCCCTGTGATGACACTTGCGTGACTTCAGTTGGGTTAATGGTGAATTGATTTTGAGTGTGTGAAGATTACGTGAGTGAGTGGGTTGAATGGTAGTGTGTGAAATCTGTAGTTTGGTGTGTGCGTGACTCTATGTTCCTTCGTATTTTGATGGCTGCATGATTTCTAGAATTTTGACCTGTGTTTTTTAATTTTCTGGACTGATTTCATGGGATTGAATCTTGATTTGATGTTGCAATTTTCTGTCAAGGTTTTCATGACATTGTTGGAAAGTTTATCGTTGACAGTGTGTGTGATTTGGCAGCTGAGTTTTCTTCTATTTTGAGCGACCATTGAGAGCTTCTTTGGTGTCTAGTGTGAGGATTTTGGCAGTTGGTTTCTTCTATGGTGTTTGCATGATTTTATTAGGTTGTTCATCGTCGATGGAGTGTTAATTTTGTGATTGTCGTTTTTGGTGTTAGTGTGCGAAAATTTCAGAAGTTCTCGTTCCTTTTCACTGTTGTCTTGTTGTTGGTTTTGTACGAAAAACTTCAACAGTTGTCGCGGTTGTTGCAACTCTATTGGATTAATGTTTCTGTGATGAAACGTTTGTTGATTTGAGACATTTTGTGGTTGCTGTTCGTGGGAAGTTTCAGTGACTATATCGAAGATTCATGGCAGCATTCTTGGTAGATAACTTCTCGTTTTTTTGTTGATGAAGTGACATATTTAGGAAAGTTGCTTTTTTTTTTATCTTAATTGTCGTTTTTGTTTATGTTGGTTATTATTTAATCACTTGAGTTGTTTATTTCGTATCTTTATTATCAAATACTGTTGAGAAAATCCTTTGTTGAAGTTAACACGAGTCGGTTGTAATATTGGGTATGAAAATCTTTCACGGGAAGTGAGGTTGAGAGATAGCATCAAGGGTTGAGTGGTATCCGTTCAGTAAAGCCTTGGGTAAATCTATTGTACTTCAGTGAAAGTATTAGGCTGGGTGAGGGGCCCACAGATGTAGGCAAGGTGTGTCAAACTGCATTAAATTTCTGGTGCTTTTTATTGTTTCGTTTTTTATTGCTTTTGTTTTCGTTTGTGCTAGAGACGTCCACGGTAAAATTGGAAAGTTTGTGAAACTACTACCTCCTTCGATTTTTTCAATTGGTATCAGAGCAAGGTCACTGATTCAGAACTTGGTAGCAAGTTGGTGCGGATCTGGGTTTCGTAATTATGACCATAAGAGAAAGAGCGTCAATTATCAGGGTACTGCTATTGGACTGTTCCAATTATCCTATATGAAAATCACGGATAAGAGTCTTTATTCAAGCACAAGGAACAAAAGTATGGAACTCGGTGTTACATGGCTGGATACATCCGATGATTACTGACGATAAGAGAGAGACAGTTCTAAAAGATCCATCTGAATGGACAAGAGTCAAAGAAGAAAGAGCACTTAGAAACTCACAAGCATTGCACGCAATTTTCAATGCTGTTGATGAAGGACGTTTCTCAATGATATCTGTCTGTGAATCGGCTAAAGAAGTGTGGGATACTTTGCAGACTATTCATGAAGGGTCCAAATTTGTGATAGCGTCAAAACTACAGATGTTAGCTGTGAGGTTTGAAGAACTGAAGATGGATGAAAATAAAACTATTGGAGACTTTCATGAAAGATTGTGACATATATCGAATCAGGCACATCAACTCGGGAAGAAATAATCCAATCTGAAACTGGTCAAGAAGTCATTGAGATCATTATCTCTGAGATTTATTCCTAAAATTGCATCAATAAAGGAGCCCCATGACGCTAATGATCTATCATTGGAGAAGGTAATTGGAATTCTTACAAATTTTGAAATGAATCTTTTAAGGGGTAAACAAGAAATAAGCAAAGGATTGGCACTACAGGTTGAAACTGGAAAAGGTATGAATGATATAGAAGATGAATCTAACGAGAATAAGGATATGGAGCTATTAACATGAGAGTTCAATAAGTGGCTAAAGAGAGTGCAAAAGAACACACCCGAGTTTGGGCAAAACGACGGGAGCTCATCGAACAACAACTTCAAACAACAAGCCAAAACTCAAAAGAGAGAAAGAAAGGTAAAGAGAATTCAATGCCATGAGTGTCAACGTTTCGGGCATGTTCAAGCGGAGTGTGCTAACATCTTGAAGAAGAGAAAAGAGAAATCCTATACGAGCAATTGGAGTGATAACGAATCCGGAAGTGAAGAAGAAACTGTGAATAGTGTTGCGTTAGTTACTTTGTACAACAAAAGTCCAGTTACTTGTTTAACAGTAACCGAGAAGGAAGTAACTGAAGACGAAAAAGTGAGTAAATCAGAAAATTTTGGGAAACACACAGATGATTCAACTCAAAGCTCAATCTCAGATTTTGACTAAAAAGGAACGTATTTATGAAGCCTATGAGTTAATGTACAAAAAATGGGTGAAAATATGTAGAAATAATGAAAGATTGGAGGAAGAGAATCTCTCCATGAAGAACACCATCCAAGAGTTAGAAAAGAAATTGATGTTGACGTCAGATGAGCTTGGTGAAGCTAGAATGAAATTAGTAAGTACCGAAAAGGGATTGAGAATGTTGAATAAAGGCACAGAAAAACTAGAAAAGTTAACGGAAATTGGTAAGGGTAAAGGGGATCTTTAAGGCATTGGCTATAAGGGTGAGTACTCTAAAGTGAATGAGAAGAAAGATGACATATCCAGATCAGTCCAAAAAGAAACTTCGAGGAAGAATTGAAGATTTGTGACAACGTGTCATTTTTGTGGAATTGTCGAGCACATAAGGCCGAGATGCTACAAGATGTTACAAATGATGTTTCAAAGGGGTCAAAACCGAAAATCTAGACACTCTCCATTAAAATTCCAGTGGCAACCAATGTTACCGAAGCACACTTGGATTAGAAATCGTCAACTACAAAGACAAAGACATTGTGAAGGAAAAACAAGAAGTTGTCTAACTTCACAATTAGTTACTATTTGTAAAGAAACCGGTCAGACATAGGACAAGTCAATTACTTCAGAAGAAGAAACCGATGACAAAGATAATATAACGAAGAAAAAGAACATGTTTGAATTTCTTCGAGAGGCACAGGGACTGTGTGCTTTACATTTTTGAAGTATTTTTTTTGTGTTGTTTAAAAAAAAGGAGGAAACGTAAAAAAGAATTCTTTAGTTCTTTAGTTTTATGTTTCCATTGTCGTCCCATCTTTTTAGTAGTTTGCATTGTGACTTTTATTTAGCTCCACCGAAGACTCTTCAACTCTCTTATCAGTATGGGTCTCTCTCTCGGGTATCTCTCTCTCTCACTACACTAACAACACTCATATTTCATTGCTTGGGTTTATGAATTTAATCAGTCTTATGAAGATGGAATTGAAGTAAGCAGTGATATGTTGGCATGTGTATTAACTAGTCGTAAATTGTCATCTTAGCGGGCTTATGATTCTTCCGCTGCACATATTGTTGATTATTATAATTATGAGTTTTGATAATATTTTGTCCCAAAGAGGAGACATCAGATTGTTTATAGTGAATGTTCCATTCAGGGGGAGATTTCAAGGTATATACATCATTATTCATCGTGCTTTTTGGCTTCTTTTTGTCCCAAGGGGGAGAATTTGGATGATTGGATAACTTGAGGTTCTTTGGAACTTAATATTTGATTAAGGGGGAGTATTTGCCATATGAATTGTGAATTTGATACTTAGATGTCCAATTATATTATTTAGAGAGAGTTTCATATTTGTGACAAACAATGTCAAAAAGGGGGAGATTGTTAAAATATATAGTGTATATCTTTTTATTTTGTTTTGTCATATTTATTATTAATTAGACATATAACATATTAATTGTTTGACTTAGATTTAAAAAAGTATCGAGAATAATCTTCTAGTTGTGATAAAGTTCTTTCTCTAATTGATGTGTATCTTGGCAAGATGTGCTGGTGAATATCATGTATGGTGAATATCGTGTATGGTTCTATCTATAGAAGATGTGCATCTTATGTAGGAGTCTTGAAATCAACAGTGAAGTGGGACTCTTATTGCGTGTGTGTATGGTGCACTAATTAATAGGTAAAGAAGATCTTATATGAGTGTGGCATAATTTGGGTGAAGCATGCGTTAATTGTTGATTGAATAAACACTGCGGCTGTTAGCATGTTTTGAGAGATAGCTGAATAAAAAAATTGTAAGCTACGGTGAAGAGGAGTTACAGTGCAGTGGAACAATAGCTACTATTGTGTGCATTAATTGAAGATTTAAAAAACACAGTAGTGGGTTAACATATGAAAAAGTAGCTCACGTTTGTTTTGGGAGTTCTGGTCTTCATTAACAGCTCCTTATGACTCAGAATTCCATTTAAAACCAACAAGATTTCCTTTCATTCAAACCAGCAAGATTTCCAGCCATTTCAGCTCAAGCTATACAAAGCCATTCAATCGGTTCCTGCAAATCAGCAACAATCAAATATTTTACATTTATTTTGCATTTTGAAATGTACAGAAGTTAGCTCCTAAACTTGTGCAGTTGTACAGCTATATATACTGTAAACTTCGGTACTTAATATACAAGAAAATTCCAGACCAAATTATTTCATGTTATCAGAGCAATTCCTAGCCTAAGCACCCTCTTTTCTTTTCTCGTTCTTGACTTCAACCTACCCAAAACACACCCAAACCAGCAAATTTCCTGTCCTCCACATCCCCTACTTCACCCAAGCACTGGATTGTGGATAGCGGTGCCACTCATCATTTGACTCCTGATCTGGAAAACCTTGGTTTACACTCAAAGTACTCAGGCACAAACAAAGTAACCTTAAGCTATGGTAAAGGCGTTCCAATTTCTCACACCGGTTCCAATACTTTACTTCTCAATAAAAATCAGTTCTCTCTTGATAATATTCTCCATGTTCCCTCTTCTAACACTAATCTTTTATCTGTTAGTCAATTTTCTAAATCTAATAACGTCTCACTTGAATTTTTCTCTGATTGTTTTGTCATTAAGGATATCCCAACGGGGTGTCACCTCTACAAGGGACAGATTAAAGATGGTCTCTATGCTCTCAATCCCATGTCCAACACCGCATGTCCTCCTTCTTGTCATCCGGTCACTTTTCAAGATTGGCACAATAGACTTGGCCATGCTTCCTACCCAACCATTAATAAAATTCTTCAACAACATAATTTATTAGTATCTACCAAGTCTATGAACTCTTTATGTGAAACTTGTTCTATAAGCAAAACCCATAAGTTACCCTTTCAAGAATCCTCATATGAAGCAAAATCACCACTTGAACTTATATGCTCCGATTTATGGGGACCTGCTCCTCTCCCTACCGTTGATGGTTATCAATACTATGTGATCTTTTTTTATCACTTTAGCAAATTTACATGGATTTATTTTCTCAAGCATAAATCTAAAGTTCTTAATTCCTTTGTTAAATTCCGGTCAGTTGTTGAAAAATATTTTGGCCTTCCTATTAAACAATTCCAATCAGACTGGTGTGGGGAATTTCAAGCTCTAAAAAAATACCTATCTGCTAATGCCATTATTCAACGAAGTTCGTGCCCACACACACTCAAACAAAATGGTTGTGCCGAGCGTAAACATCGTCACATTACTGAAACTGGAAGAGCTCTTTTGTATCACTCTGCTGTACCACACAAATATTGGGATCATGCATTTTCTGCAGCTGTTTATTCCATTAATAGGTTGCCCACACCCAAACTCAATCACCTTACCCCATTTGAAAAATTGTTTCATCGACGCCCGGAATACAACTTTTTCCGAGTTTTTGGATGTCTCTGTTTTCTTTGGCTTAAACCTTACACCAAAAATAAATTAGAACCTCGTTCCACTCCATGTGTTTTTTTGGGATACAGTACATTACATAAAGGTTATAAATGTATGTCCTTGAGTACTTGCAAAAATTTTTACTCACACCATGTTTTATTTGATGAGCAGGTTTTCCGGTTCAAGAGCATTGATCAAGGTTCCGCTATCCTACCAGTTCCTACCTTCCCTACCGTACAATCATTACAAAAACCAAATAATATTCAATTACCAAAACCAATCGCCTAAACATTACCACCAGTCGGCCCAAGTCCCGTAGCTCAGCAACCCACAATAACTCCACATATAAATCCTACCACAACACCCGTTGTCCACGACTAAACACATGTCATATGTCCACCTGCCTCACCTAATCCTGTGGTACCACAATCAGTACCCATAAGTCAACCCGAAATTACACTAAATGTCGACCTCTCATCCTATAACCCACCAAGTGCCAGCACTCATCCAATGGTCACAAGGTCCAAAACAGGCTCCTTAAAACCAAAAGCCCACAACACATACACCATTATGGCACCACCAAATTATACCGAAGCCGCCAAACACCAAGTGTGGAGAAAGGCAATGGGAGAGGAGATTGATGCCTTGATGATGAATGGTACATGGGATCTGGTTCCTCGAGAACATGCATCAAATATAATAGGATGTAAATGGATTTTTCGAATCAAACATAAACTGGACGGAACAATTGATCGCTATAAAGCTCGATTGGTGGCTAAAGGATTTCACCAAAGACTGGGTATTGATTATGTGGAGACTTTCAGCCCATTTATTAAGCCGGCAACAATCCGTCTCATTTTATCTATTGCTGTGACTTCCCAATGGCCTATACGACAACTTGACGTCTCCAACGCCTTTTTACATGGCCGACTTGATGAACCCGTTTTTATGGAGCAACCATAAGGATTCACTGATCGCAATTTTCCTAATCATGTTTGTGATCTTAAAAAATCCTTATATGGATTAAAACAGGCACCTCGATCCTGGTACAATTGTCTCATGCATGCACTTTTGAAACTTGGTTTTAAAGGATCACAGGCTGACACATCACTTTTCATCTACAATCATGGCTCCAAAGTTGCTTACTTATTGGTTTATGTTGACGATCTCATTTTAACAGGTTCATCTCCTGTCCTACTTCAAACTATTATTTCTGGTCTCACTAATCATGTTGCAGTAAAGGACTTAGGTCCATTGACTTACTTCCTAAGGGTGGAAGTCACGACAAAAAGAAGCTGCATTCATCTTCGTCAAACCAAATACATTCAGGACCTACTATATCGCGCAACGATGCACGAAGCTTCTGTAGTTGCAACACCGGCCTCTTCCCAAACCAAGGATATATACGCTCAAGCTCAACCATTTAATGATCCTAAACTATACCGCCATATAGTGGGAAGCCTGCAGTACTTGACTTTAACACGCCCAGACATAACAATGGCTATCAACAAAACATCACAATTCATGCACTCCCCTTCGATTAATAATTGGCTCGCCATCAAGCGAATTCTCCGCTATCTTTGTGGCACAACGCATCATGGTCTCATTATTCGACCTTGTCACTCACCAACCTTGCTGGTCTATTCTGACGCCGATTGGGGAGGTGATCTTCGGGACAGAAAAAGCATAACAGGTTATATTGTATATCATGGTCCCAATATCATTTCATGGTCTTCAAAAAAGCAGAATACAGTGGCTCGATCGAGTACAAATGTAGAATACCGAGCCCTTGCAACCGCAGCCTCCGAAGTTAAATGGTTACAATCACTGTTAAAAGAGCTTCGGATACAGCTCCCTATGCCTCCAAGGTTGCTGTGTGATAATGTTTCTGCAACATACCTCGCTGCCAATCCTGTTTTCCACTCGCGCTCCAAGCATCTCGAGATAGAATTTCACTTTGTTCGGGATGAGGTAAGACATAAATGTCTCCAGGTTTCATTAGTGTCTAGCAAAGATCAGTTGGCCGACATTCTCACGAAGCCCTTACACAAGTATTGGTTCCTTGACTTAAAGTCCAAACTTCCCGTCATTCCGACTACAAGTTTGTGGGGGGATAACAGCTCCTTGTGACTCGGGATTCCATTTAAAACCAACAAGATTTCCTTTCATTCAAACCAGCAGGATTTTCGGCCATTTCAGCTCAAGCTATACAAAGCCATTCAATCGGTTCCTGCAAATCAGCAACAATCAAATATTCTGCATTTATTTTGCATTTTGAAATGTACAGAAGTTAGCTTTTAAACTAGTGCAGTTGTACAGCTATATATACTGTAAACTTCGGTACTTAATATACAAGAAAATTTCAAACCAAATTATTTCATTCATATCACCATGGGTAATTTATGTGAGTGGATTTGGTGGGTAAGGACCAAGGTGTGCTGTGATTTCTTACGAAGCATGTTTTAGGCTGTGTCAAGATGCATGGGCCGAAGCTCACACAGAAGAAGCTTATTTCTTCTTGTCTTAGGAATGCACACTCTTGCGTGATGCATTTGGTGTGTGGCAAATTTTAATACAACTAGAAGCAGAGCTGTTAGCAAAGCGAGCAAGAAAGCTGTTCCAAAACTAATACTGTGGCTCGTGTTGGTGTTTATATGAATCAGTCCATTGTTATTGCGACGACTTCTAGATCTATTTCATATGAGCTGAATCCATAGGGAAGTGGTTATGTTTCTATCTCAAGTGTTTTATGTTTTTATTCTTAGTTGATTCATCACTTGAGTTATTTTTTATAAATTTTCGTTTAATTAAAAGTAATTTAGAAAATTCCTCTGTTGAGGTTAGTATGAGGCAATCGTACTATTGGGTGTGAAATTCTTTCAAGGGAAGTGAGGTTGAGAGATAGTATCAAGGGTTGAGTGGTGTTGACTCAGTAAAGCCTTGGGTAAATCTATTGTACTTCGGTGAAAGTTATTAAGCTGGGTGAGGGCCCCGCAGACGTAGGCAAGGTGTGTCAAATTGTGTAACTAAATTTCTGGTGTTGATTTATTTATTTTTCTCTTAATTTTTCTGGTTTTTTTTGTTTGCTAGAAATGAATCGAAAAGTTTGCGAAACGACTACCCCCTTCAAGTTTTCATGTAAGATAAGAGGTTTAAGGTTTAAAAGATTCAACTGATATTAAATTGTCATAAAACCAGTTAAAGATTGAATAACAAAGGGTTAAGGAAACTTTCTAGTTATAAACGATGTTTGGTTACAATTTTGATAAGTTTCAATGTATTCGTCAAAGATTTTAAAATTTAATTGAAAAAAGATTGTTAAATAAAAATTAATTGACTTATTTTGATTTATAAAAATTGATAAATTTACAAAATCAATTGGTTAATTAATAAATTAATAAAATTTTAACGATAAGAATTATTAAAGTAATTAAATCAGAAAACTAAAAATCCAAACAAAAAGTTCAAGATTTTCACTAATCGAACTAGTTGAATTTTTTAATCATTGCTATTACTTGCGAAGCTATCATTGATGTGACTCTTTCCTCATAAACACAAAAAGACACTAAAAGAGAGGAAAAAAGGATTGAAACGAATTGATTGTCCTCATCAAATCATTGAAACTAATCAAAACTATTAAGCATCATCTCAATCTCTCTACTTTAGCTTAAAGAGAAGCATTAAGAACTCAACGCAGTTAGGCTATATTTCGTTGGGGGGTTTTATAATGGAATGTAATTGAAAAAATCAAAGAGGTGGTTGTTTTGCAAACTTTTCGATTTGACCATAATTACTTGTAAGGTTTTGTCGTAGTTACTTGTAATTGTATTTGTCGGTTACTAAATATAAAGTAACTATATCAGCAACTATTAATTTTTTAGCACAAACGAAAACAGAAAAATAAATAAGAAATTAAATAGATCAACACCGAAATTTGACAACGCAGTTTGACACACCTTGCCTACGTCTGCGGGGCCTTCACCTAGCTTAATTCTTTCACTAACGACAATAGTTTTATATAAGGCTTTACTGAGCCCACACCACTCATCTCTTGACACTATCCCTTATCCTCACTACCCGTAAAAGAATTTCACACTCAATAGTATGATCGCCTCGTACTAATTTCAACAGAGGATTTTCTCAAACAATGTTTAATGATAATGAAACAAACTAAACAACTCAAGTGATTAAACAAAATTTAACATAAATGAAAACACTTGAAAAAGAAACAAAGAACAACTTCCTAAAGTTTTTAGCTCTTCTAAAGATTATTCTGATAGTTGTTCACCAATAACACTAGCTACCCAATCTGCTACTGCCTTGAAATTTTCTGCACTCCACTACCACGTGATTTGCTCGTTCACCAACAATAAGAACACACTAAAGACACAGACCAAGAGACACTTATGAGTCTTCATCAATTCAGCGCGTATGTGTGTAGCAATAATCAAACCATGCACAACCCGTCAATTAAACACCCAACCAAAAACCTTCACTAAGTAAATAATGCTTCAACTGCAAGAGCTGGGATATGCTGGTATCAACCCACCTTTGGCTGTCTTCAATTTCTTCACACCAAAAAGACCTCACCAAAACACTCATGTATTTTACTGCAAAAAACGTGGACAACACAGAGTGACCCACGCAATAAGACCAACTCTCCAAAAAATCACGGCCATATCCACCACATTACAAATAACATAATAACTCACGTATGTCCCTCAAAGAATAGAGTCACGCTGTAGTAAAAATTCAAGACATTAAAACCTTCACTCACACCACCTAATATTTCACACGCAAGTTCCAACACCAGGAACTTCCAATCACTCCATATGGCTTGAGACACACATATTTCAACCAAAAATCAATCAACCGTGTATCATCATAAACTCAAAAACCATAAAAATAAACTTCGGCTATTTTCCACAGAAAAACATAGTTGACACCACATCAAAGAGGCCAACCCTTGCCGTCAATTGAGATACCCAAGATACACACCATCAAGAACCCCAATACTACACACTTGTTGCCTATCCACAAAATCCAGCAATACCCCTTGTCAATTACAAACGTGATATGTCACAATTTGCCAGATGATAGACTTCAATTTAGCGTAGGATTCTTTCTCAACTATAAGTGTAACAACTATATCTATTTGAATTCAAGTCCAATTAATATCTTATATATCCAATTAATAAATAAAATGCTAAAACTAAAATAAGTATATATATATCATATATCTAAAAGTAATATTATGTCATCGTTTGGGAGGAGGTTTTATAATGAAATGAAATAGAATGGGATGGAAGATGATGGTTTCATATTACATCACATTCCATCCTAAACAGTAAAAATGAAAAACCTTCGATTGGTGGGGGGGGGG
>JAOTBA010000004.1:8518913-8534823 GCA_025629845.1 Erythroxylum squamatum | reverse complement strand
TTGTCAGCTATATCTGATTGGGAGTATTCTTTAAGCTTCAACATGAACTCCTTTGCATTGTCCGTTTTAGGCATTGATGGCTTGACATTTTCTGCGATCGTCATTCGCATTAAATTCAAGCTCAGCCTATTAGACCGTTCCCAAGCCTCATAATAAGACTTGTCAGCTTCAGAACTAGTCTCATTTATGGCTGCAGGCCTTACATCTGAAACTATGGCCAAGTCCAAATCTATTACACCCAGTTGGAACTGGATTTGTTCGGACCAATCCCCATAGTTCAGACCATTGAACTTAATCAAGCCATTACCTAAGGCGAACAAACTAGTAAATGCTGCACATACAACATATACTCTACACATTAATGCTTTGAGTAAACCTAAATGGATTCAAACTAACTAATAAACTTTGATTATGCATGTAAATTCTCCTTTGGGTAAAATTTAAATACATAGACATAACCTATTATGAAGCATATATAATACTATAATGGACAATCAAACATATTCTAATCAACATGAATGTTATCTTTGGATATACAATCATGTTAACCAAATGTGTTGATAAAGTCCCTTTAATGTCATTAATTATAAGCAATGGCCCACCTTTGGGTGACCTCCTAGCGTTATAATTAATAATCTCAATTGTTCAGTTCAACCGTTATGTCATTTTAGCATCATATCATATTGAACAATTGAAATAAATCCCAATTAAATGATTAAAGATTTTCAAGCTAGGCCACTTTGGTGACTAACAAGCTTTCCATGCAATAAACATTTAATTGGCAATTTTCATACATGACAAAACTGAATTTAACTAGTTTGGTCACTTTGGTGACAAGCAAGCTATTCAAAATGTCCATAATGTCATGTATTACATTCAACGTATACTAGGAAAATTTAATTCCAATTATTACATAATATAAAATATTCAAAGTACCAAATAAAACTTATAATATGGCACTAATTTATAAAATTATATTATGTATAAATCAATTATGAAGCAAATAATCCATTATAATTGGGCCATAAATATTTATTAACTTAATATATTGTCCCTTAATGGCCCAAAGGCCCAAAATCAGCCCAGAAGTTGCTAATTGGGCCTGGAAGCCCGTCTGGCCAGCGTCTTGAAGGGTGGGCCTGCGTCTGGAGCGTGAAGTGCACGCGCCAGCGCCCCCTCCAGCCAGCAGCGTCTGGCGCACCGTTTCCATGCGGTGCGTCGTCTTCCTCAGACGCTCGCACCCTAGTTTCTTCTTCGTTTTTTTTAAATCTTCTCTTCCTACGTTGCTTTGGATTTCTTTTCCATGTCTTGGTTTGAGTCAACAAAAACGTAATCCACCATCGTCCTCTGTGGTGGTTATTACACGACACAAAACCCGTTTATTTTCTCACTCTAAACCCAATCAGTGGATTTTTTCGTTGCTTTATATGGTTGCTCGTTATACCATAAAGCATTCTACAGTACCCAGAACATCTCTGGTCAACATGATAATCACAGAGGATACGAAAACCATTTGAAACATTATGAAGAGCATATATTGTTTTCGGTTTTGCGGTCATACCGAAAACGTATATTACCCTGAATATAAACTATCCAATCATAACCATTTTCATGCATACAACACCGAGAGTTGATGTTCATTTCTGGCACTTTTAAACCAATCATCCGTATTGAGTTTATTATGAAGATCAAGAAGTGCGCATGAACAATAAAATTAAAATACAGATCACGCAATACCGCAGATAATCAATCATGCAATACCAGGCTCTGATACCAATTGTAAAAGATTTAAGAATCGAATAATTTGTGTACCTGTATCCATGATTGTTATTTGTAAGATGTTGATTTCGTTAGATGCAAGTTTTTATTTCCTCTCGTCTTCTTCTTTCAGTGATTTCCTTAATGGTTCAGAAAAACATTATGCTTCAATAGGTTTTTTCAACTTATATAGTATCACCAACGGACATATCCTTTGGTAAGTGGAAGAGAGAGGAAAAGGGTCCGTGACACATTTGAAACCCATTCTATAATACCCAATAACCATTATCTTGGGTGCGTTTCATGGAACTCAAATCTATAAATGATATGGGACATAAAATAGTCTAACATCATATACCGTACAACTATAATAATGACTCATTCTAGACTCAGTCTACACACCAAAATTAAAAAGAAAAAGAAAAACAGGACTTATTAAGGAAAAAGAAATTGTACTTGTATTAGGTTGTATTTCACATGGAATGTGACTAATATATGCCTTACAACCATGACATAAACCATTTCTAGTTATTGTTATGTCACTACAAAAACCTCCTAATTTTTAGTAGTGAAAACTAAAAAGAGTGGTAAATGGTTAAATATTTTCCAATAAAAATGTTAAAAATAACTTTAACATTTCAAGTTAAACTTTATCGTTATAAATGCTCAAATTTAAAATAGATTCACAGTATCCTATATGTACGACGTTTGACACTGTAGAACCTAATTATAAATTTAAAATTTTTAAATTTATCAAAATCATTAAATTGGAAATATATTTTAATATTTTATCTTTTATTTTATTTATAAAAGATAAAATAAGTAAATTATAGTTTATCATTTATTTTAACTTTTTACTTTATTCTATGATCTTTTATGCTTATTTTTATTTTATTTTATTTTATTTTTAACTATTACAAATTTAATATTTTAATACGTATATCTTTTCGTCATGTGGCCCACTTATTTGTCAGACTTTTACTGAATTATTGAACTATTGATTTTGTTTTTATTCTTCTAAAGATTGGAATGTTATATAATAACGAAATGAGCTTGTGAAAAGATTTGAAGAGCAAGCTACTTGAAAAGGAAGACCACAAATTTATCTAATTCTAACTGTTTAGAACTTAGATTAAACCATTTTTTTTTTGTGGAAAGCATCAGTAGATGTTTGGTTCTGTTTGCTTATTAATTTCAGAATGATATTGTTTTTATGTAATTGAAAGCTTAAAAAAATGCATACTTGCAAATACAAAAAGATCCATCCTTGTAGGAAGAAGTAATAGAATTACTTATGGATCTGAAGGAAAGCATAGAAATTGATGGACAAGTTTCGGGCTTTCTGTTATGTTTCTCCTCTTTTGTTATTCCAGGAATTAGATGGATGATTCTTGTAGTCCTAAGACTTTGTGAAACAATTCAGAGCTTTAATCAAGGTGCAAATATATATGACTGTTGTGTTTTTTGTGGATTATGGTGCTCAGGTTATTGGTGGCCCAAGATATACAGTTGAGATCATTTTTGGTTCTGAATTAGTGTGAAGACCTTGGGGTGGAGTGGTAAGGATTACAACTTAGGATTTGTATTTTTTTGATATTGAAATGTCTGTTACTAATATAAATATTGTATGGCATAAAACAACAGTATTGTATTTTTGATATATTAATTACTACTTTTTGTCTAACTCAATTTTAAATTCTTTGTTGATCCCTTAATGTAATTTGGTTAGATTCCAACACTTAAAATAGTTTTGGGCAATATTAACTTTAGTTTTTGTTCTGTCAGTTTGTGTAATTATAAAATCAAACGAAATTGGTAAAATTCCAAATTTTACTTTAAAAAACATATTTTTACTATCATTTTTCATTTTTTAAAATTAAAAAATATAAGCTAAAAACTAAAAATTAGAAACCCGAATCAAGCCCTAGGACGGTTTTGGTTGGAGCATAAGACAAACAAATTTGATTTCAAAACAAAACGAACTGACTCACTTTTCAATGGGGTATGTTTTCACCTAAATCCTTTCAAGTGATATTGGGGTATGTTTCACTCATTTTCAAAGAACCTATACGTTTGTCATATAGTACGGCTCGCTTGACGATGAGGACAACCTATATTGCTATCTGAATTGCAACACTTGTTCATTTCGTATATATGAATGATGTGCTGAATTATTTCATTTTGTTTTATACTTATATTTCAATCTTTAATTTAGTTCAATATTTGAGTTTAATTGATCATGCGCTCAAAATTGATTGTTTAATTTTTTAAATTTTATTTTTAAATTTTATAATATTATGTAATTATTTAATAATTCTTTGGTTAAATACAAAGATATGTAATTATTTAATAATTCTTTGGTTATTTTATTGAAATAGTCTAATTGTTAACCATTATAGTAACTCAATAGTGAATCCAATTGTAAATTAGTCAATAAGTACATAACTTTTTCCAATCTTGTATGATTAGATGAGATCATCTCAAAAAAGAAACAAAGGAGAAAGTCAAGGAGGGAATGATATAGGTAGAGTTCGTTGGCCAAAAGAAATACTTCTTCTCTTTTGTGACCTTTGTAACCAATATATTCAAAGGAGTAAGGGAAAACGTGGTGGAGTTATTTGTCAAAGGACACCATGGAAGAAGGTAGAGGAAGAATTTCACAAAGCGACCAACTTACAATGAGATAAAACTAAGCTTTAAAATAAGTTTGATTGGATGAGAACTAGATGGAGTCTTTGGAAACAGTTGAAAGGGAAAGAAACAAGATTAGGATGGGACTATGACAAAGGAACAATTGTTACTAGTGAGGAGTGGTGGACTTTGAATATTAAGGTTAGCCCATTTTAAGTTATTTTCCTTTACTTTAATGCTAAATAAATAGTTAAATATAATTTAATTATTTTTGTGTAGGAGAACAACAATTTTAAAACATTTAAAGAGGAAGGGCTTGAACCTGAGCTTGAATGTAAGTTGAATAAACTTTTTAGATGTTTGGCTCGAGGAGAAATTACATTTTGTCCTGTAGCTGACCCTCCACAAGAATAACGAGAAGTTGAGGAAGTATATGTTCCTTCTCCACTTGATAGCTATAATGTTCATCATCAATTGTTAGGCCATCATGATCATGAGTATATAGATGAGATTAGTTGTCTAAACAATTATCAAGTGACTAGTGACTGGGAAGAGGTGTGGAGAGAAACCATCCCGACCCTTGCATCTACTCCTGTTGCTACCCCTCAAGCTTCACATGATGAAGAGAGTGAGAGAAGAAGATGCACAAGGGGTTTGGAGAATGAGAGTTCACAAAGCAACAAGAGTGCAATAACTGATTCCACTAAAAGGGTAGAAAGATCTGCAGCAATGTATGAGAGACTTGACGATATGATGCAATTGATTCAAGAGAGACAGAGTGCAACAAAGTACTGGTGTAGGTGCACCACATCAGGATGTTACGAATGCTTTGGAAAAACTATGTACTTTGCCTGGTTTAGAGACTAATACTCCTAAATTTTTCTTTGCTTGCTTGTTAATTGAAGATACGCAAAGAAGGCCCATTTTTTCCCGTTTACCAGATGGTATAAAGAGAGTTGAATACATAAAGTTTATGTATGAGTATGACAAACATAAAAAACATTAAACATGGTTTATATCTATGCATTACTATGTTTAGTTTATTGTTTGTATTATTTGTGCATTTATGTTGACATGGTATGTTTTAAGACATTATGAACTTAGTTAGCTTATTTTATTATATTATGTTATCTTGTTGGTAATCTATAATTTTATTACGTGCTATATTATTTATTTCTTCATATTTAGACATATTAGTGTCATGTTTATTTAGAATATAATTTTACTAGTTGATTTGTTGGTATGGATGATACTGTTATGCAAATTATGTAACTTTTACTAATTAAGTAAATTTTGGACAATGAGATTGAGTTTTGAGAATCGGTCAATTGTGTAGCGGGTTACATGGGTGTGTATTTTTTTAACCACGTATATAAGGAATCATGCATGAATTCCTATCAAACATGAGAACTATGGATGAATGAATTATTGAATGGTCATAAAAAATGGTGTTTTAATACATTTAGGATGAAGCAAAATACATTTTATCATTTATGTATGGTTTTGGAAAACAATTATGGTTTGAGACCTTCTGATAGGATGTCTATTTTGGAGAAAGTCAGTTTATTCGTGTATGTCCTAAGTAAAGGTTCCCTTAATAGAGATACCCAAGAGCGCTTTCAACATTTAGGTGAAACTGTGAGCAAAGTTTTTAAAGAAGTTTTGAGTGCCATGGACGGATTTTCAAGGGATTTACTTGTACCAAACGATCCCAAATTCAAGGAGATTCCATAACAAATTGCCAATGATTATGCCACATTTTAAAGTATTTCAATATGTTCTTACTCCCTCTTCATTATATTTTTCATTGAAAATTGTTGTTTTATCATCTTACGATCATTATTTTATATTAGGATTGCATTGGAACTATTGATGGTACACATATAGCGGTAGTTGTTGCAGAAGAGGATCAAATGAGATACAGAGGACGGAAAGGAATAACAAAAATGTATTGATAGCATGTGACTTTAACTTACTATTTACGTATGTTTTAGCGGGTTGGGAGGGATCAACACACGATTCTCGTATTTTTCTTGATACAATTGGTAATCTGAGACTTAAATTTTCAAAAATACCGATAGGTAATTTTAAGATTTGTAGGAGTTGCTATTCATGATTTAGACTTTTTATGATGTCATCAATAATAGTTATAATTCCTCTATAGACACACAGGTAAATATTACTTAGTTGTCAAGGGCTATCTGGAAAGAGAAAGATATTTGACACCTTACCCAAAGACAAGGTATCATCAATTAGAGTTTGATAGTGCAAATCCAAGAGGATCTCTAGAAGTTTTTAATTGAGCTCATTCATCATTGAGAAGTTGTATTGAGAGGGCTTTCGGTGTTCTTAGAGAAAATGCCTAAGTATTCATTGATGGATCAAAATAGAATAATTTGTGCAGCTTTTGCATTGCATAACTATATTAGAAGAAGTAAAATTGGCGACCCGATTTTTAACATCATCGATCGAGATCCTGAATTTATACCTCCATATGTATTTCAAGATGTCGAAGTTAACTCTATGCAATAAGGCGTTGAAGAACAGAGAACTTAACAGATGGAAACTATTCGTGATAATATTGCTTCTAGTTTAATGGTAGTTAGACGTCGTTCTTAAATTGTTATAAACCTTTGCTTTAAATGACGGTGTTCATTTCTTTTGTTCTATTTGAATTGTGTTGTTAAACTTCATTTGGATTCTTATATTTTATGTTTGGATGTATCATCATCATCATCATCATTATTATTATTGTAGCACCCCACTCTCACAAGACACATACCCGACATTCTGAAGGATGTCCGAGTATGTACCCTACAAGGGTGGCATGCTAGAGCAATCACGACACTAACTTAATCATGGCATCATCATTTAATGCATAAATGTTTGCTTATTTTCATTTCATAAAACCGAATATGTATATTGTATCTTTACAATAACATCCATATTTGCACATTATCAAAAACTAATCATAGTTTACATCTCTGTATACAGCACACGCTACATACATGGGGAATTATACAAAAAATTTATCTAGATACTTCAGTCTCAGCGAACCAACCTTTAAGTCATTTCTTCTATCCAAAAGTACAAGAACTATGCTTCTTCTAGAGTTTCTCTTCTATATCATGCAACACACATTTACAAACATAACAACTTTGCACAATTATATAAGTACTCATTTATGTACAAATGTGTATATAGATTATGTACAATGCATGGTCAATGACAATCTCGGGTATATTTCCTTTATTTTCATCCCATGATCATTCATACTTCAAAACTCATATATGTATAATTTGAACTTAGGTTTACACCTTAATAATACAACTTATTCCAAGTTCATCACTCAATCATGCACTAAGGTTTAGGGCTCAATACACTTGATTTTTATAACATCATCAATCAATCATTTACCAATCCTCTCCTAATGAATTCAGATGACCGTAAAATTTGGTGGAGAGGAAGGACAATGTGTGATGAGTTTGTGGTTCAAATTTTAAGTTAATCGAAGGTCCGGAGAAGAAGTTATGGTCAAAAGAGTGAAGGGTGTTTAAAACTGTCAAAAAGCATTGCACCTTCACTGTCACGATCGTGCACTTCCTGTTGATTCCTCTCTATCACGATCGTGCACTACCCGACGTTTCCTCTCTGTTATGATTGTGCTTGTGCACGATCGTGCACTACCCAAGCACGATCGTGCAACTCCCCTGAGGTTTCCTAGCACGATTGTGTACTACTTGATTTCTGCACGATTGTGTAACTCCCCTGAGGTTTCCTCTCTGTCACGATCGTGTACTACCTAATGACTTTTCTCAAAACAGATTTTCGGGTCAATTTTTCATGGCCATTTTGACAAGGAAAAAGAAGTATTTAGGTAATACATTCTCTAAACAAATGTTCCCATATGTCTTAAGTTTCTAATGACACTAATTTCATGAAGTTTGGTTTAGTATTCTGTAAGTTAAACCTAAAATACTACAGACTATTCCCAAACCGCGATAGCACATTGTACTCAACTTCAAACCAAATTTTGAAATCCTTAAAGACAGAATTCCAATTCGATTCCTTCATAAAAAATATAACCATATGTCTTTAGTTCACTCTAAACTTGAAATCATCCCATTTGGATATGTACAAATCAAGATATGGCTAAAATACAGATGCATGTTTAGTTAAAACTCTCCATCTAACATATTCTAGCACACTTCATCACCATTTTCTTCCTAGTTCATCTCTTTTGCTTAGTCTATCATTTCTACTACGACTTATCATTTGTCTTGTCACTTAACATTTTTCCTAGTCCAAAAATACTCATATTTTAGAAAAATTCTAAATTTTACCAAAAATTTTAAATTAATAATTATACTCTCCAAATCAATTGTCAATACATAAAATCCACAATTCTCAATATACTCGCATTTATAAATCAATTATAACCGAAAAATGTCAATGAATACATGTATAATTATTTTAATGTGTGCAATAATTAATATTCACAGGGGTGTGTATGTTATATTATGTATGAGTATGAAATGCACTTTCTAACTTCACAATAATCTCTCATGTACACTATTCTAAGGTTCTAACCCTTAACATGGGATAACGGGATGTTACAATTATTATTATTATTATTTGTTCTATGTTTTTATTAGAGTTATAAACTTAATTTTTGTAGAATTAAATATCTAGAATCTAAATTCTTATAAGAATATTCATCGAAATATTAAAATATATAATATTCATATCCTTATAATTTTTTTTAAAGTTATATCTTCATAAGTCATTTTACACGTAAACAGCTAATACTAAACAGCTAATTTAACCAAATATTTCTAACAAAAGCTAATGCAATCAGCTGGTCAAATCAGCTGATATAATCAACTATCAACTAATAGCTAAATGTAATCAGCGGATTGTCAAATAAGACCAATATATTCCTTTCCTTTCCTCTTAGGTTAACGCAGCGGATACGGAGAAAGCCATAAGCTTCAAATTGGATGGATTTTACGAATTTTCTCATGACTATGGTCATTAATATTGCTATTGCCCTCTTGACCACACGTACTCGACCTCACCTCCATGGCAGCAGTACTTAAGATTGTGTCAGCAATGGTGGGAAGACTCTTGGTGATTCCAGCAAATCCCCACGCAATTCTGTTCCCCTCTTCAAATTTCACATTTCTACGCCATGATACATCATCTATGCCTTCCAATCTACTGTCTTAACATATACACTACCAGTCATTCGTTTTTCAAGCGACGGCTATCTACAGTGAGCTTAACAGCCTTGCGTAGTTATATATAATATGAAACAAGATTTTACCCTAACAAATTCAAAATAATTAAATCATTCTGTTCATAAGACGTGAGACCTACCTCTATACTTTGACCGTCAGGTAATAGCAAAGTCTAGTTTAACAAGTGAGCACAAGAATCTATAGATCACTCAACCAATCACGGATGTGAAACTCGCACAAACCGGTAGTATTAAACAAAATCATTTTTGACACTTAAAACTTGTAACTCAGCAAGGCTGGTATGATAATGACTAGGCTTAAGAATGCAACTGTCTAACTGTGATTAAGTACAATAGAAAAATGTTACAGGTTAAGAATATGTCAAGTGAAATTCACTTTAAACTTTGAATATTCTGTAAAAGATGCTCAATTCTGTATTTCATAACAGGCTGACCATGCCGAGTCTTCTTCAACATCTTCTCCCTAGCTTCCTTTCTTTGAACTTCAGCCTTTTCCCTCTCTTCCCTCTTAGCTTTCAAAATTGCCTCCTTCTCAATCCTCGCTTTTTGTTGCTCCTCCCGCTGCTTCTCATATAGTTCTCTCAGACAGTGTGGCTTCTTATTCGTCTTGCTCCTTTTAACCATCTCACTAGTTTCTCCAGTTTGATTTTCATCCTGCAAAAACCATAAGAGGAATCGACGGGTCACATGCAAACCTCCAGATCATTTGAGACAGGAGTTAATGATTGAATTTAAATTAAGAAACTCCAAGTCTCATTGGTGCATTCTAAAACAGCATCAAATGTTACACCAAACTGATAAATTGAACATGAAACACAAATAAGCAATGGAAAGGAAGGTTTGAATTGGAAACTCAACCCTGTCGCTAGTTAATCACAAACATTTGGACAATGTAATAAGACAAAAACCAATTTTGACAATGAAATTGAAGTATTGCAGAAGTAAAAGAAGTAAATTCCAGAATGAATCTCAACAAAGCTCACAAGACGAGAAACTTCTTACCTCTGGGGGCATTGCAGTTGAAATGGCATCATTCAGATGGCTTTGCTGTTTTAATTGCTTCTTAAACTTGCTCACATATTTAGCATTCTTATAGAACTCCCTCTGCTTTTCTAATGACAAATACAGAAAAAATAAGGGTATTAGTAAGGTATTAGATGTAACAAAGGCCAAAATTTGGATAATAGAAACTTGAATTCTTTTCATCTTTGGTTGTCCAAAAACATACTTGAATCCTCATCATTCTATCCATACAAAATCAGACCCTACAATTGTGTCCATGACTGCTAAAAAGGAGCCACACACCTACAGCACACACAAAAATCCTGGTTGAAGCTGCTACTCCAGTTCTACATCAACAAGTCTTAGCGTATCACATTCCCATCTCTGAATATGCCTCTTGGAGTACCCAATACACCATTTTTTTCACATCAAACTAGACATTGTGCGTACTATACATATATATGAGCTAGAAGATCCCGTATATTGAGAATTTCTACACCGAATTATTAAAGCACATCAAGTGTTTTCTTCCTCAAACTTATAACAACAATATTAAGGTAACTAAATGACAACCAACAAAGAAAAACTATGTTGCATAAAGATGGAGGAATGCCCCAACATAGCCAATAACACGTTTACAATCACTCATCCACCTTAGAAGTCCAGCTGAAGAAGAAGCTGGGTTTCAAAAGCATGCAACTTTACCTAAAATGTTCAATAGATATATATGGTAAATAACGAAAACCATAACTAGGAGTGGCTAAAATCGAAAGTTGAAATGACGCTATGGGCTCATGAAAGGTAACAAGCGCCCTGACCACCTAAATTAAAACTTCGAGCACGGTGAAAAAATTCAATTTCCCACTGAAAATCCACTCTAAAAGAACTGTAAAAGATTGAAGATGTTAGTACTTATAAGAGCAGGATTATAGTTGTTGTTCTTGGATTTGGCATTAGCGAAAGCTTCAAGTGATAGACCCGATCCACCCAATCTCATCATGTTCTTCTTCTTCTTCTTCTTCACGTTCATTGATTTTGAGGCCTCAATTTTCCCCTTTCTCTCTTCTTCTTCTTTTGGCCTCCGATTTTTCATCGTCGAATTGAGTTTGAAATATTCAAGCAATAAATCGGCAAATTAGGGAAATTGAGAAACCCTACTTGGGTGGTATTTAACTGAGAAGGAAAAACAGATCGCCGGTAGTGTAGAGTTCCGTACAGAAACCACGCTTTTCACCAATGAGGATTTGCCAAGTAGCCACCAACGTCCTGCTTTATTCTTTATGACGTCGTTGTATTAAATATTGGGGGAAAGAGAAATTGGTGTTTTTTTTTTCTATTGCAGTCGTTTTTTTTCAATTTTATTTTTTCTTTTAAATAAAAATAAAAATATATTTGATTGTTAGCATGAATATGGTTATATTTTTATTACTCTTGATAGTTACAAGTTATATAAAATTTAAATAAATTATTTTTAGTTAGTTAAGTTTGTTTTAATCTCTTATACAATGATTATTAATAAAAGATTATTAATAAAAATATTTTATCTTATTAAAATAAGTATTATTTTATAAATAAAATTTAATTACATTTACTAATAATTAAATTAAATAAATTATTAAATAAAAATTAAATTATTCATAATTTTATTTAAGTTAAATTAAATATTAAATTATTTATACTTTTTTATTATAATTAATATATTAATAATTAATAATATATATTTAGTTGATAGAAAATTAAATTATGATAAAAACAAAAACTATTTTTTATGATTTTTATAAAATTTAAAAATAGGAAGAAATCAAAATAAAAAATAAAACCAAAAATTCAAACAAATAATTTTTTTTACTAAATTTGAAAATAAAAATAAAAAATAAATAGAAACAAAAGGACCCTAAGAGAATAGAACATAGTGGGAAAATTACGTCAATCAAAGTTTTGAAGAAAATTATTTTTTTGTAATCTAAGAAGAAATTATTTTATAAGGAAAAAACACAACTAATAACGATAAAAGAGTTTGACTCCCTTTAAGCTGAGAAAACTCGAAATGAAGTTATCAAAAATTAAACTTAATTTAAATTAAAATAATATAAATTCTTTTATTGAATTAAGATTTGAATATCATTATTCAAATAATACAAAATTTAAATTATATATATATAAATCAACACGTCTTATTTACATAATAAATTCTAAAAAATTTATCATAAGATATAAATCAATATATAAAATGAGTCAACAAATGCCTTGTTTTATATATTGATTTGTGATATTTAAAATAGGTGGAAAGACGATCCAATAAATAACTAAGAAATATCAAATATGAGGATTTCACTATTGCCTTACTTGATAGTGATTGTCGATATGCTTTTTTGTGGCTTTGATCTTGTGACTTTAGGGAATTGTCAAAAGAGCCGGATATTCTTCATTTCTTGGTTAGCTTCTACATTTTTATTTTAGTTGTAGTTTAGTGATAAAATATTTAAAAGCATTCTTTATTTTGTACATGTATTTGATAAAGTTTACTGGATAATTATACATTGAAAATGAAATTATGATAAGATTATAATTATAAGATTCATATTGCACTTACGTATTATCTCTAAATTATTTATAGTCATTTTTCTATTAAGACTGGACATTAATAGAATGTAAAAGACTAGCATATATTATGTTTTTTCTTATGAAGGAAATAATCAATTTCATAGACTAAAGTATAGAGATACTTCAAAAAATATGAGTGTGCTTATTAGAGAACAAGTTTACTAAACTGTTCCTATATGAAATCCATTTGAAACATTACTTATATGTTTATGAAAATTCTCAATGTGATGAATGTATAAGTGATCATTTGACTTGAGGTTTCTAAAGTTATCTTGTATAGGGATTGCTATATTTTGATACTACTCATGACCTATTTGAATCATAGGTAGTTCAAACGGTAGCCATTGGATGTAACATGAACTATATGAAGGTAGTTGAGTGATCAATATATGATTCATCACTATAAAATAACTAGGGAGAATGTTCAGATGTTCTTGATTAGTATTGATTTGAAAAATCCTTAGCTGAGGTGGAATGACTTTTTGTAAATAGTTTACAAATGTCATTAATTGAATCAATAGCTAATGGTAGAGAACTAATATAATTAGACTCAAAATAAATTAGATATTAATTCCATGATTTATGTCTAATCGGAACAATGTTTGATAAAAATGTTGAATTATATAAAAAAAAATCATGCACTGAAAGGTTAGTCAAAATCACTTTGACATTCCTAAATATTTGGGTAGTTATGATGTGCTAGACGCCAACCTAGATCTATGGATATAAATTGATTAATTAGAGAATTAAAGATAAATTAAAAGAGTTTAATTGATCTAATCATAAATATGATTTGTATCCATTGCCAACATATTTGGGAACCTAATGAGTCTTATATAAAGAACAAGTTGAAGAGAACAACGATATTTTAATAAAGTTGGACTTGATTGTAAAGTTTAAAAACTTTAAGATAAATATTAGATATTTAATAAATAAGGATCAATATGAGATATTGGATCCTATTTGGGCATAATTGGTATTTAATTAAAATTATTTGTAATTCTAATTAAAATTTAGTTGGAATTAGAATTTAACTTCAATTAAATTACTCACATGTCCATAATCTATTATAAACAAGCTTAAGCTCTAAGTGAGCTGATACTCACTTAACCATCTCTGTAACAGTTGCAGAGTTCTTTCAACTAGTTCTACAGATATTATTAGAGACTAGACACTTGTACGAATATCGTGATTGAGATGGACAAATTTCAGGATCGATTTGAGGGATACGACAAGAAAAGAATCAAGCTTCAAAATTAGGTATAAATTAAGATTAATACTTTATTATTTATGGGTTAATCATTTTATAAAATTAAAGTGATCTTGATTTTTGAAAATTTAATATATGAAAAAGTTTCGTAATTGTTCCACTACCGTTTGGATTGGATCTCGTCTCGATTTACTAACAATAGTATCAGAGCCAACATTTTTTTCTATAATTTGATTAAATTATTTGATTATTGTTGATCTTTAATTATCATATTAAAATCACAAATCTTAAATTAGATTAAATTTGGGTAATTTTAATCTGAAGAGTTTAGATTGGAATTTTTAAATCTTGCAAATCACAATTGAAATTATTTAACCGTTAAACAATATAAGAAACAATTTCATTAAACATTAAACATTAAACATCTGTAAACGATAAGAAGCCCATAATTTATAGAAAACACATTGTTTGTGGTGTGAAACATGAAAAACTAGCGGAGTTCTTGTTGTTTTTTGAATTTATGGAAAACACATTGTTTATGGCTGCTGGAAAACATTAAAATTAGTGGAGTTTGTTAGGAAATTCGACTATTTCGACACAACTAGAATGCTAGTAGAACAATACAAAGTTTGATAACGGAGTTCGGCCAAAATTGTGCCTACGTCTCCGGGGCTACTGCACACCCTTTTTATTAGGGAGAAAAACAAACTTACACATGTTTACATTCAACACTCAACTCACTAATGTTTACATACACTCTCAAACCCTTACCCCAATACACCCTAAAATTACTCACAAAAATTTTCTACTCTTAGTATTTTTCTTACTCACCAAAGGAGGAGAAAACTAAAAGTTAATATTTTGTTTTCTTTTTTTGGATAATTTAAATGGAAGGGGGAGGGGGTTTATTTATAGTTGACGAGCCACTCCCCTCTCTCACTTCCTTTCCATATGAGACAAAGTCCCTTACAAAACTAACAATCTCCCACTTGAAGACTAATTTCAATCTGTCTTTACACTTGGTTGATGTAGTAGCTCGTCTAGATTTTGTCACTCTTGCAGACCAACTGAAGTTGCGCACAACTTCAATTTCTCGATTGTCACCACCTTGGTTAGCATGTCTACAGGGTTCTTGCTTCCAAGGATCTTCTCAAGTGTTAACACTTCATCTTCTAACAAATACCTGATGAAATGATAACGAACACCGATATGCTTGGTTCTGGAGTGGAATGCTGCATTCTTGGCTATATGAATTGCACTCTGACTGTCACTATATAGCACATTCTTCTCTTGCATGAAACCAAACTCTGACAGCAAATTCTGAAGCCAAATCATTTCTTTGCTAGGTTCGGTTATTGCTATGTACTTAGCTTCTGTAGTGGATAATGCAACAATCTTCTGAATCTGCGATATCCAACTCACAGCTGTTGTACCTACAGTGAAGA
>JAOTBA010000004.1:8506432-8518813 GCA_025629845.1 Erythroxylum squamatum | reverse complement strand
AATTGTCCCACTGAGATTAAGTTCTTTCTCAAATCAGGGATATGTCTGACATCCTTCAGCTCCCAGATGGCTCCATTCAGCTTGAGCTTCACTACACCTTTACCGACAATCTCGCAGGGTTGATCATTGCCAAGATACACATTCCCAAGATTTCCAGGCACATACTTCTTGAGAAGACCTTTCTCCGAAGTTGCATGGAACGATGCTCCAGAGTCCAGTATCCATGCATCTGGCTTATTTTCTAAAGCACATATTAAGGCATCATCTTCACCTGAGGTAGAAGCTATATTTGCCTCCTGGTTGTTTGACTCCTGCTTCTTCGAACCACTCTTGCATTGATTTCTATAGTGCCCAGTGTTTCCACAATTCCAACACTCGATATTTTTTGAGTTTTTGGAAGTAGTGGGATTCTGTGACTTAGACCTCCTGTCCTTTGATCTATCACGGTTTCTAGATTTCCCACGTCCTCTGCTTTTTCCTTTTGATTCTGCGGAAAGGGCGGAGAAGGATGAGACTTCACCTATTTCTTTTCTTCGAGTTTCTTCATTAATAATCAGGCCACTAACATCCTTAAATTTCAACTTGTTAGTTCCCATTGAGTTACTCACTGATGTGACTGTGGCACTCCAACTCTCTGGGAGGGATGACAAAAGTATTAAAGCCTGTATTTCATCATCAAGATCAATATTCACTATACTCAACTGGTTTAGGACTTTGTTGAGTTCATTGATATAATGATCTACAAAGGTGCCTTCCGCCATCTTCAAGTTGAACAAATGCCGCATCAAATGTACTTTGTTTATTGCTGACGATTTTTCATAATACTCCGTCAGTTCCTCCATACGGTCTTTTGTGATTTTTGCCTTTAACACATTAAAGGCTATATTTCGGGATAAGGTCATTCGAATTGCTCCAAGGGCCTGCCTGTCAAGAATAACCCATTATTCCTCTGACATGTTTTCTGGCTTCTTTCCAATGAGCGGTAGAAACTGGTTCTTCTGATACAAATAATCCTCTATATGCATCTTCCAGTATTTGAAATTTGTGCCATCGAACTTATCGATTTTGTTGAGCATATCATCTAGTGTCATCACTCCCACTGGCTTCTAGTTTCCTCTGAGGTAAACAACTAGTGAAGTGAATCGATTCGGTAATACCCAGGACAGACCATCAAACGGACTCCTAAGACAGTATTACCATTTCATGTAAAATCCCAGAAAAGGAAGGAGGGGTAACAAACGGTCCCACTTAAAACCCAACCTCCTAGACAGAAATTACGTGCACGGTGTATTTATCACAACCTGAGGCAAGTTTTCTGATATAGAGGATCCACTCCTGTGGCAACTGCAGAGCATACTAACTCCATGCTTCAACACACCCAAGGAAAGTTTTTTGATGTAGAAAATCCACTACTGTGGCGACTACAGAGCATACTCACTTCTCCAAGGCTCTGATACCAATTGTTAGAAAATTCGACTATTTTCACACAACTAGAATGCTAGTAGAACAACACAAAATTTGATAACGGAGTTCGGTCAAATTGTGCCTATGTCTCCAGGGCTACTGCACACCCTTTTTATTAGGGAGAAAAACAACACTTACAAGTGTTTACATTCAACACTCAACTCACTAGTGTTTACACACACTCTCAAACCCTTACCCCAATACACCCCAAAATTACTCAAAAAAATTTTCTACTCTTAGTATTTCTCTTACTCACCAAAGGAGGAGAAAACTAAAAGTTAATATTTTGTTTTCTTTTTTTTGGATAATTTAAATGGAAGGGGGAGGGGGTTTATTTATAGTTGATGACCCACTCCCCTCTCTCACTTCCTTTCCATATGGGACAAAGTCCCTTACAAAACTAACAGAGTTTTGGTTGTGCTTTGCATTTTGTGTGCTATAAATGACGGCTGTTTCTGGCTAAACAGCGGCATGAGATGTGGTGGCGCGAGCAAGGGAGGTACTGGGAGCTTGTAGCTATCGTGGCTTCGTCTGGGAGTGGTGCTGATAGCTTGAAACTACTGCTATATTAGGTGATGACAGCAACGTCGCTTACGGCAGTTATGGCTTTGTCTAGGCGTGGTGCTGGCAAAGTGAAATTGTTGCTATGTTGGGTGATAACCGCAGTGTTGCTTGTGGCAGCTTTATGCGACGATAGAATATCCAGTAGTGGTGGTAGTAGAGTAAGGATAGGCGGTGACTATTGGCAATGAAATGGGCAATCGGTGGCGGCAGGAGGAACTTTAGGATGCTAAGGTTTCATCTTTACAAAATTAGTTTGTTAAGATAAAGAGGCTTGTTTGGAAACTGATTAAGAAACGTTATGTTTGGCAGTATGGATAAGTTCATTCTACGGTTAGAATAAGGAGCGTTTGACAACATGAACATCATAAGACCAAAACAAGAGTTGTTTGGTTACAAGAATAGGATAATCTTGACTTACAACAAGAGTTGTTTGAGAATAAAGATAATTTAGTATTGGAATAGGGTATGTTTGTCTATTGGATTAAAGTAACTTAAAGATAAATCAATTTTCTTTAATTTGGAATAGAGTATTCCAAGACATATTTTCAAACAAAAATTTAAAATTGTTTAAAAATTAAAATCAATTCTAAAATTAAATTAATTATTTTTCTTAATATGATTAATATTAATAATTAAATTGATTCCTCTTTAAATTTTAGAAAAGTTGTTTCTAAAATTAATTATTTTCAATTAGATTGAAATTAATTAATTAGACTCTTTAAATTTAGAAAATATTTTCTTAAGTAATTAAGAAAGATGTTTATTAATTAAATTTATTTATTTTAATTTGATGGAAACAAATTAAATTTATGATTTTATTTATTTGACATTTCTTTCTTTATTTATAAATAATTTTCTTGATTTATTAAAATGATATTATTCTTGATTAAATTTTGAAAACTGTTTTCATTTATTAATTAAGAAAATTGAGCTTTTTAAAAAAAATTGAAAACTAGTTTTCTAATTTGTTAATGAAAGATTTTCTATTTAATTAAGAAATTAATCTCTAAATAAATAATATAAATGACTTTATTAATTAAATTTAAAAGTGTTTTATTTAATTTTGAAAGTAGTTTCCTTTTAAGATTAGAAAATATTTTTCTAATTATGGAAAAATAATTTCTAATCATTTTAGAAATAGTTTTCTAATTGGATTAGAATATGTTACTTATACAATTTTGAAAATGGAGTTTTTCTAAATCGTATTAAGTAAGAAGTATAATTTATTGATTTTTTTCAATTAAATTTCGTTAAAGGAGTTAAGATGGATGGAATCCAATTATATTTGATAAATGGAATCCAATTATATTTGTAAATTGTTTTCAAATCAAATCAAGTTTCTTTTTGGAATAGGAATTTAGTTTATGTAGGAATCAATGAGTTTAATCTAATTTAATTTTTCCATGGAATTGGAAATATTATTATGAAGATTAATAACTAGAATCAAATGAAACTTGATGATTTATGCATATAATTTGATTATGAGTGCATAAGTAACATATTTTACTTATATGTTTGATATATATATTGGATGCAAGTTAAATTGTATGATTTATATGTGTGATATTTTACATAAAATTTTGTCTTTAATAAGATGAATGAAATAAATTCCTCATTAAAATATTAAGCACACATTGAAAATGTGATTGTTGCCTTTTATTCTTATAAGAATAAACCAGAGTTTTGTTTATTTTTAGGCTTATTGAGCAAACTTAAGACTGTTTTAACCTGAATATGTTTTTTTTGTTATAATATTGGATTATACTTAACTAAATTTATGTGATTTGGATGAGCAAATTCATGATCGCATGGATTTAAAGGCAGGTTTAGAAATAAAGTATAAGATATATTTTTTGCAAGAGTTGTCACCTAACAGATCTAGAAGTCACATAAGATGTGATTGATAAGGTTGTTATCTACCTAATTTAAGTTTAGTTGGTTTGTTAAGCAAATTTAATATCAACAAAAATTTGTATGGGATCCTAACCCACTAGAAAGATTGAAGTAATCTTTTTGAATAGTAGTGAGAGCTATTATTTCAAATAAAATAGTGGGAGTAACCAAATACATGATTAAAGTCTTAATCTAGGTGGTCATGGCATACAATAAATTACTTACTTTTCTTACATTTTTTTATTTTACGTAGAATTTACCGTGTTTAGTATAGTTGATACTAAGTTAGTAAAGAAAATTTCTTCGAAATAAGATTATGTTTGAGAAGAGCTCTCAAAATTAAAAAAGAAAATTATATGCCCATTATGTGATTTTGCTATAATCCCTATTGAGGATTCAATGACAAAGTTTTAGAGATATGTTAAAATCATGTGGATGACAATGTATTGACGTTTTGAGTTGACTAACGTCTCATAAACTTTGATGACAGCATGTAAGATGTATGTCAACGCCATGATAGCAAGATGCAAGAGGTTGCAAAAGGTATAGTACCTTGATAAAATTGTTTAACACAATTTAGCCTAGTAAAAGCATAATTATGGACTGCAATCAAAGGCATTTGCAATAAAATGATAATAGTTATCGTAAGAAGAAAATGTTTGCATGACTTTTCTTGCCTATATGCAATAAGATAGAGATCATATGTATTTTTAGTTCATGCTTATGAGTATTTAATACTGAGTTTAGATTCAACATTATTATAATGTTTAAGGATGATAAAAATATATTATTTAGTAAAAATAATTGATTCAACATTATTATAATGTTTAAGGATGATAAAAATATATTATTTAGTAAAAATAATTGATCCAATTTTATACAAACAGTTTGTATAAGACTTATGCTTAACATAAGTGGAAATAATATAAAGTTAGATAATTGATACTATCCTTTTATGCCATATGATGGTTAAAGTTACATACAAGGATATATGTATTCTTTTGATTATGAATCATATGAAACTTATAAAGTTTGTTAAGGTAAAAAATAACTAAATCAACCTTTGGTGAAAGGATGATGATGTTATTGAATTGTTAAATGTATACATGTGATGTGTTAGATAGAATAACAATTCATAAAAGGATAATACTTATATTTCATTAGATTAATAATGACTTTATGTGATATAGTCATATGTATTAAATGAAATAATGATTTAAAATTTTAAAAATTAAAATTATTTAAATCTAAGTAGAAATTAAGCATTGAGAATGCTGAAGCACTTCAATGAGATCGATTTGGTGAGTTTTAAATTTTTGGTTATCTATAAGGAATGAGATTCTCTGGTGAATAACTTCACAAAAAAATTCCATAAGAGTATGAATTTTTGTAAGGAGGAAAATATAATATGAGAAATTATATGATGCAATATTATTTTTCCTATAGCTATGCCTAATATAATAACTTACCTTCTTAGACGGAGTTAGTTGAGGCCTAATGGTGCACTGGCCCCCCAAGATTTATAAAAATTAAATACACACACACACACACACACACACACACAATGACAGAGTTATTTGGAGTCCAGTGGTGCATTGGCCCCCCCAAGATTAAAAAACTTAAATATTTGGGCCCTCCTATCTTAAATTTTTGGCTCTGTCACTGCTTACCTTCAATAGTTCCAATTAAATCAATTAGCGTGATTTCATATTAGATATGAAAGGCTAAGTCTTTGAAAGAGTCAAAGTTAATGATTTAAGGATGTGATGCTTAGTTGAAGCGTATATTATCCTCTAAGCTTATAACTAAAATGTATAATAAAAGATTATGAGATATTAAATAGGTAAGAAGAATAGATGAGAAAAACTTAGTGGTATGTTGAGTTTTATGGAGTATGAATGAATCTTTACAACTTCTAAGAATACATGTATTTATAACTTCTCAACCTCCTAACTAACACAATTGACTTTAACTGTCATTTACAACTAACTTTCTTGAATTCTTTAAAACTAATTCTATACATTGCTTTCATGCTAAGAAATCAGCTAAACTAATCTTCCGAATTTCTGAGACATCACATCTACATACTCCTCCTTGGATCAGAAACTCAGCTTCTTAACACCTACCATCTTCCTCAACTGTTCAAATCGAGAAACATGAAAACCCTTAGTAAACAAATTGGCAACTTGGTCTTCTGTATTGATATACCAAGCTTCAGCTCCCCTTTTTGCTGCACACCCCTTAGATAATAATATTTGAGCTTGAAATGTTTAGTTTTCCCATGGAAGATTGAATTCATCGAGATGGAAATGGCAACTTGATTGTCAATATACACTATAGTAGCGGATGTCAAGTGAACTTGCAAATCTTTAAGCAATTTCCTGACCTATATAACTTGTTTAGCAGTTGCTGTAGTTGCCACCAATTCAGCTTCTACAGTCGAGAGAGCCACCAATCCTTGCTTCCTTGAGCTCTATAAAAAACAAGCTGAACCCAATGTCAAACAATATCCAGAGGTACTCTTCATGTCTTCTGTCGCTCCACCTCAATCACTGTCTATAAAACACTTAAGCTCAAACTGAACTGTCTTCTCGTATAGAAGTCCATATTCAGTTGTCCCCTTAAGATACCTTAACACTCTCTTGACATCAACTAAGTGTTGCTTCCCAGGATTACTCAAATACCTGGAGAGTACACTAACTAGATATAATATATCTGGTCTAGTAGCTGCAATATACGTTAAACAACCCACCATGCTTCTATAATTCTTGTTGTCTATCTCATCTCCATTTTCTTTCTCTACCAGTTTCTCTCTCAGACAAATGGGAGTGGAAACTTGCTTACACTGATCTAGCTTAAACCACTTTAACACTTCACACACCTACTTTTTCTGACTTACTGCTATGCATCCTCTAATCTAATGTATTTCCATCCCAAGAAAATACTTCATCATCCCCAAATCAGTCATCTCGAAAGTGCTACTGAACTGTTGTTTCATGAACTCAATTTGAACTTCTGAGCTTCCAGTCAACAACAAATCATCCACATAAATCGATACTACTGCAATATCATCTTGTTGTAACCTTACATTGAGTGTTGGCTCACTGCCACTTCTTTTGAAGTTGATCTCCAGCAGAAATGTATCAATCTTAGAGTACCAGCATCTAGGAGCTTGCTTCAAGCCATAGCGTGCTTTGTTCATCTTATATACACTCTCCTCCTTTCCTTCTATCACAAAACCCTTTGGTTGTTGTACATAAATCTCCTGCTGCAGTACACCATTAAAGAAGGCTGATTTTACACCCATTTGGTGTACCTTCTAACTTTTCTCAGCTGCAAGTGCTAAGAGGAGTCTGATTGTTTCAATCCTTGCCACTGGTGCAAATGTTTCTCCAAAATCTACTTCTTCTACTTGTGCATACCCCTTTCCCACTAGTCTAGCTTTATGCTTGTTGACATAACCATCAGAATTTAGTTTGGTTTTGAACACCCACTTGAGTCCAATGGCCCTCTTGTTAGGTGGTTTGTCAACTAAAGTCCAGGTTTCATTCTTATTGATCATGAAAATTTCTTCTCTTATGGCTTCAAACCATTTTGGGTCCTGCAGTGCTTCCTGGATTTTTGAAGGCTCCAGCTTTGCTTCATTGCTTCATTCATAAATCTCTGCTAACCTTCTTGTTCCTCTCACTAGCACATGATCAAAATCATCATCTTATTCCTCTGGATTTTGCTTCTCCTCAAATTCCAGCTCATCCTACTCAAGTTGGTTCTGATCTTCTGCAATTTCTGGAATAACAGGAGGCAGTCTGACAATCTGCCTCTCTTCTTCACCTTTTTGTTGTCCTTCAGACCAAGTCCAGTGTTCATCTTCAAGGAAGTGGACATCTCTGCTTACCTTCACCTTCTTAATTGCTGGATAGTATAGCCTATACCCCTTAGTTATTTCAGAGTATCCCACAAAAATTGCAAGTTCAGATTTGTTGTCCAGTTTGTTTCTCCTGGCTTGAGGTGTACGGGCAAAGCAGAGAGATCCGAACACCTTCAAGTTCTTTAGTCTTGGCTTTACTCCATACCACATTTCATGCGGTGTCTTGTCTTCAAGAGCTCGAGTATGCAATCTGTTCAGCAGGAAACATGCAGTGGAGGCTGCTTCTACCCAAAAACTCTTAGGAAGGTTCTTGTCTTCCAGCATGCATCTCACCATCTCCACCACTGTTCTATTTCTCCTCTTCACCACTCCATTCTGTTGTGGAGTGTAGGGTGTGGTTAGCTGGTGTTTAATACCTGCATCTTTACAAATCAATTGAAATTTGTCAGAAATAAATTCTGAGCCATTGTCTGTTCTAACAAACTTGATGCTCAGCCCTGTCTAGTTTTCAACCAGACTTTTGTACTCCTTACACACCTTTGCAACTTCTTATTTGTTCTTGAGACAATATATCCAGGAATACCTTTAGAAATCATCAATTATTAACAAGAAATATCTGCTCCCATTCAAAGATTCTACTGGCATTGGACCACATATGTCCATGTGCAATAATTGAAGCCTCTCATTAGCCCTCCAACTTGAATTAACAAATGGAGCACGAGTTTGCTTACCCATCATATAGACCTTGCATTCTGAGTGACATAATGAGAGGGTTGGTAGGTCATAAACCATACTTTTCTGCCACATTACTTCCAGCCCCTTCATGTGGTGGTGTCCGAGTCTTCTATGCCAGAGATCAGACTCAACTGTATCACTAACCAATGCCTTCTGTTGTATCTCTTCTGGTCTCATGGAAAAGCTTTTATTCTTCATCTTGGTGCTGAATATTTCCTACCCAAATTTGTCAAACACTTTACACACATCAGATTCAAAGTGTACTGACATACTTCTTTCAATCAATTGGGCCACACTTAAGAGATTGTGTTGTATCTTGGGCACCGATAGTACATCAGGGATGATCTTGACTCCATTCTTGGTAGAGATCTCAACCACCTCTCTCCCTTCAACTCGGATGCAGTCTCCATTTCCCAAATTCACATTTGCCTTCACATTCTGATCTAAAAAATTGAATAGTCTTGGATCTAGAGTCATATGACTCGTACATCCACTATCTATTAGCCACTCAGATGGATATGCTTCAGTAAGATCACATGTGGCAACAAAGAGCTGCTCTTCTTCTTCAGCAACCTGCACATTTGCAGCAGTTTGAGTAGCTTGTTTCTTACATATTGCCTCCATGTGTCCCTTTTGATGGCACTTCCTACACACCACATCTGGTCTCTTCTAACACTTGAAGGCCAGATGATTTGATTTGCCACGGTGAGGATAAGGATTGTACTTGTTTGTCTTGTCTCCTCCTGCATTCTTGTTAGCATCTTTCTGGTGAGTCTGCACATTCTGAGAGCTTGAGCCAGTCTTGTTTCTTTTCTTCTTGTACTTTTCTTGATTCCCTGCCTTGGTAAAGGCCTTGTATGCCCCTTCAGCAGCTTCAGTCTTTCTCATCAGATGCCTTTGCTCTTGAGCCTACAAGGCACTCAGAACTTCAGTAAGTTTGATTTGAGCAATATCTTTGGAATTTTCAAGTGAGACTATGATAGCCTCATATTTCTCAGGTATAGACACCAACAACTTCTAAACCAGCCTCTCATCTTTAAACTTAGCTCCTAAGAGCCTAATCTGACCAGAAAGTTGAATCAACCTCTCACTATAGGTCTTGACAGATTCATCTTCCTTCATCTGCATTCTGTCGAGCTCTCTCAAAAGATTCAACACCTTCATGTGTTTCACCTTCTCGTCACCTTCATACTTATTTTGCAAGAAATCCCAGATCTCTTTTGCAGAACTGAGACCCATGATTCGAGTAAAAATTGAAGGTGCAACTGACTGATACAAGCAAGACTTAGCCTGAGCCTTCTTAGTCACCCTCTACCTTAACCATCTCAGCTGAGCAATCGGAGCATCTTTAGCTGGAACCTCGACCACATAATCTCCATCAATAGGTTCCCAAAGATCCTGTCCTTGCAGGTATGCGTCCATCTTGATTGCCCATATTTAATACCCTTCTCCATTGAAGATTGCAGGCTGCAGACACTGGGATGAACTCTCAGCCATCTTTGAGTAAATCTCTCACGTAGTCATAGCCAAAATTCTGAAGGAGTTAATCTTCTCAAGGCAAGAACCTTGCTTATACCTTTACAGATCCCTTAATAATCTAGCTTTGATACTATTTTGTTGTTGTTATCTATCTATCATTAAAGAACCGAGAACTATACTAATGAACGTGGCTAAGAAAATAAAGAACAAAAAGCAAGAAAATGTAATCCGGAGCAAATTTACTTCAAGAAAAACAAAGAAAACAGGTAAGAAGTATAGATGAGAAAAACTCGGTGGTATGTTGAGTTTTATTGAGTATGCATGAATCTTTACAACTTCTAAGAATACATGTATTTATAACTTCTCGACTTCCTAACTAACACAACTGACTTTAAATGTCATTTACAACTAACTTTCTTGAATTTTTTAAAACTAATTCTATACATTGCTTTCATGCTAAGAAACTAGCTAAACTAATCTTTTGAATTTCTGAGACATCACTTCTACAACTAGCCTCTGATATTAAACAAGGCATGATCAACCATTTGCACAAAAGCAGTTTAAGCTGATAGCTAGCAATCAATTAAGCAATTCAGCGCTTGCAAATCAAAGAAACAAAATTTTGACATACAGTGATACTCAAAGGAGCAGCAAATACATAGACAGAGAAGACAGAGCAGATCCATCCAACAATGTTCGTTCTCAAGGAGCCATATGCCAACAGGGTTGGCAACAAAACAATTAACCCATATGCTCCAACATTAAACAAGATAAGCAGCTTTGAGGTGAAAACTTTCACATGTCAAACAATTGTTCAAGCCTCAAATGGTCATCACTGAAGATTAAGGAGAGGAGTTTTATGTTCACGAAGTGCATACCTTATAGCTCTTTGTTGCATATATCATGTAGAAGATCAAGTACGAGGATTCAACGAGTGGAATTGATAGTAATAAGCATGTAGGCGTCGTTCTTGAGTGACGCATAATAGAGCAATAATATGTCACTAAACAGTGCAACTGAATATGGTATAGACTGGAATCCTTCAGTTGATTTCTTTCAGAAAATTCTGTAGAAAGTTGGCCTCGTAAAAGCCAAAATTGTATAGTGAAAACACACATAAACTACAAAAGTGGCCGTAGAAGTGTAGTGCTATCAAGAAAAGTGAGAGACTTACACTGGGGCTATATACACAAACAAGGAAACCACGTTGCCTGTAATATTTTAGTACTCATGTTAGCATTAACTGAAAAAACAGAAGCACTCAAGTTTAGCTAGCTAGTTTAGTTAAACCATGACTCATGAGAGAGTTGAGGGTACCGAGAACACCAAAACCAAGAGCCAAGCGACGATCATGAAATGCCATTTCTCACAATATGCAGCTCTTTTGCCAGTTGAGAATTATATGGAGGTTGGAGCTTATAGGATAGAAGTTCTTTACACGACGTGTTATATCAAGTTTACAACAACATTTTATTTTCCATTTCAGCAATTTTTCTTTGGACAATTGGCCATGGACTGTTGGACAAACATTCTTTGACCCTCAGAAAACTAAAGGCCTGTAAAGACTAAGTTTAAGTCACTTCTACTTGGTTCATGATTGCTGCAGATGAGTGACATCTAAGCATTATATATGCATCTTGGCTAATATACTCAATTACCGAGCATGCTAAAAATTGAAACTCACTTCTAGGCATCTAAAACCTAACCTGTGATGTTTGAACGTGCTTATATTCTTTTAAATTAGTTGCAATGTAATTGAGTAGATTACTGTCGATTTTATTGTACGCTGATGACTGTCGATTTTAATATTTATTGATCATGGTAATTTATACTTAGCAAACATTTAATTAATGAAAATAACATTTTTATGAGAATTATCATTGAATCTTGTAAGTTAGTATATACATGTGTTGAGCGAGGCGGCTTGAGGCTCCAACCAAACAAAGCTTAGCTTAAACATTGAGCTAAATTTGAGTCACTTCATATTTCATTAATTTATAGATTTTGTTCATTGAGTTTTTAATAAAATATTACCTTAAAATCGATTAGTTTCTTAAAAATTTCTTCGATTTGTTAATTTAATCAATAGCAAGGGGAGTACTATAATTTTATCACTAACAAGTAACTGCCAATAACCTTCCCAAGTATAAGATTTGATTTTCTTGTTAGTTTATGCCCTTGCAGTCAATTTATTTTGGTTGTAATTATTTGTATGACATTTTTCATTAATTAATGAAAGGCATTCTTTTTTTATGTATTTGTTAATTATTTGATTATTATTCGTAAAGATAAAATCCTTGTAATAATTACTGTGTAATTGAAATTATGATGAGATCATAATTATGAGATTCAATATACACTTAAGTATTATTCCTAAA
>JAOTBA010000004.1:8482827-8501693 GCA_025629845.1 Erythroxylum squamatum | reverse complement strand
TATATATTATTTGCACAACAATTGGTATTAGAACAAAGGTTTATTGTTAAGATGTCTCTACACAAGTTCGATATTGAGAAGTTCAATATGTCGAATGACTTTATCGAGCTTGAAGATGAGAGCACTTTTGCTTTAGCAGGGATGTATATCAGCTCTAGAAGGAGAAGAAAAAATGTCAAAAAATTTAGGAGCATCAAAGAAATAAAAAATTTTATCTGGGGCACATAACACAATATTATTGAGACTGGGAGATGAGATCCTAAGAGAGGTGATTGAAGAAACTAGTACTGCTTTGTTGTGGTAAAAATTCTAGGGTAAGATTCAAGGATGTAGTATTTGGGGAATGGCATGTATTGGGACAAACATATGAAAAGATTATGCCATATTCAATAATGAGTAATACTAGTTTATAGATGGTACTAGAACAGCCTGGAATAGATTCTAAGAGGGCTAAAAATTCTAGTTTAAGGGATAGAATAATGTTAAGAAGAAAGAATCAGTACATTATAGTCAAGGATAGCGAGACGGATTGTCAGGCAGTCAAGGAGATATAGCTAGGAAGACTTGCTCACGTATGCCCAGACCATTAGTGATGGAATGAAAATATCTTCTAAGAGATTATGGAAAGTCAGTGAAACATAAACAGATGGGGGCTATGATGAAGGATGTAGGTTTTAACAAAACTGAGAAATTGACTGAATCTAGTGAAATCTTGTTGAAAAAGTTTCACACTTAAGAGAATGAACTGACATGTTGATGAGTCGTTACTCGCAAAGAAGTTCAAGTGTAAACTAGATTTGGTGAATGCTTATATAGCATGAAGCCGTTTTGATGGAATAGAGTTTTAGTGACCTTAAATTTTTATGAAATAAAAATCAGTCACCTTAACATTCTTTGATAATAAATTTTCATTTTAATTAAACATTTAACTTTATACTTATCTTGTAAGGTAATAGTTTTGGTCTTACTTCATACTTTTGGTTATACTTCTCATTATATCATCTTTCTCATAAGTAATAAAAGAATTTATTTTTTTGCATGTAAATTCTTGTGTACTTTCCTACCTTTTTTTTCATATAAATTGCTTCGATTTGCGTAAAAAAGAAGAACCAACCAATAAAAGCAGCAGCTAGGGTCAGGAACTTGACACCGGCCACTGTTCTTGTGTTTAAAGTGTTGATTGACTTTAACATATTGTCATTGGCATACATAATTGGCTATTTGTACTACTCAAAATTGGTTTCTTGAGGAAAACAGCACCAAAGGCGAAGGCTGGCCTATGGAATTCACTACCTTCTTTATTGCTGGATCAAACTCGCCATAAATATTGCCACCCAACTTTCCCATCATACCCATCCACTTTTAAATTCACTCCAGCGATACTAACCCTTCCTAATTGCTCGACTTCCTATATAACAGATAAGCAAATTTATGTGTATATATATGTGTGCATGTAACCTCTTTGCTTCTCCATACAAAAGACTTACCTACACACCGTGCTCTAGCTATATTTCTCTCATCTATTAACTGACATGGAGAACGGGCACAAAGCCTTCAACATCAATGGAGTTGGTCGCACTGATCAGAAGGTAATGTATAACGGTGAAAAGAAAGGGAGGTCAGGGGAGGTAATGCTACGAATGCTGGTGGTGCTTCTAACCTTGGTGGCTTCTATTGTAGTGGGAGTTGATAAAGAGACCACTACTGTTTCTATCACTCTTATCAGTTCATTGCCTCCCTTGCAAATTCCTGTCACTGCTAAGTGGCAATACATGTCTGCTCTTGTGTAAGCTATCTTCCAACTTGGTCTTTGATTTAATATGCGTTTTAATCGAGGTTCCTACAAAAAACAATAGGTACAAAACCCAAGTTCATGTCCACCGGATTGACCAACATGAATAACGAATGCTGATTTACTGACTGGAACAAATTGTCTCCTGTTTGGAGTTATTGTGGTTCAGATGAGTTGCCTTTGTAGTAGGTGTGTGGATATAATTACAACGATTCTTTCATTTAACTGCAGTTTAAGTTTAAAGAGCTTCAAGTTTTTGTTATCGTTACTAAGAACTGGTAGGAAAGTAGATTGGTGTAACATCAACTAACTTTATTTTTGTAAATTTGTCAGTATCGAAGTTCTATATCTAGAAGTGTTAGGTTTCGTTGGAGTAATGACTCTTCGAGTGTGCTTACTGTGTCCATACTAACAATACGACACCCCAGGTAGTGGGCTCCACCAGCTTAAACTAAACTAGTGTTGTTATTCTCACCGGTTCCACTCTGAAGAAACTAGGAAGGTATAAGAAGCTACAGCATTTAATGATTGATGTGTAACATTAGGCCTACTGAGTTGGGATTTTTTTTAGCCTAGTCAACTACCTGCTACGGATAACATTCATAGCCCAGCTACTTCAAACTTACCAAGTTTCTGTACAATAACTACCCAGATTGACAAGAAATATAGAGAGTTTTCAAACCAACTATGTCTTTTAATTAATTAAATACAAAACCTTAAGTGGTTAATATGAGTATACATATAATATCTCAGGTTCCTGCTCGTGTCGAATATCTTCGCATGCACCTACGCTATCGTATCACTACTCTATACACTATGCACAGAAAACATTACAAAAGTAGTGGTGGTGATACTAGACATTCTGGTCATGGGACTGCTCTTCTCAGCCAACGGAGCTGCGGCTGCTGTGGGAATCATCGGCCGTTACGGGAACTCTCATGTGCGTTGGAACAAAGTTTGCTATATGGTTGATCGCTTCTGCCGCCAATTGGGAGCCGCTTTTGCCTTGTCTCTGTTAGGATCGTTTGTGCTTCTTTGGCTGGTGGTGCTTGCTATTTTCAGACTCCACAAGAAATCACTGACCTAGAGACTGGAGGAACTAAATTATGGCCCATGGTAATTCATTTGGTTATGGATTAAAATCTTTAGTTTAGTGGTGGAATCTCAAACTGGTGTAATCATTTGTTTGGTGTAATGAGAACAACCGGAGTGTTGTTGTAGTTGAAGACATAAGTATATGTTGTCTACTAGTGAATTGTAAGCCAATCTAGTTGGTGTTTCTCAATATACGTGTTATTCCATACATAGTTCTACTTCTACTTCTTACACATTGTGATTAGAGAACTCCCGATAAGTAAGGAGGAGAAAAAGATCATTAACCTGTTTTGCAGTTGCATTAGATGTTGATTGACAGTTAATTTGACTTGCGTAAAATTAACTGTTTAATATTAATTGTTTATGTATAAAATAAATTCTAAGAATATAATAAATTTTTTTTACAAGGACATGAATATTATATCTTAATATTTCTTTAAATATTCTTATCAGAATTTAGATAAAACAAAAAAATCAACATCATCTTTTCAAAATTAAAAGAAAACGTATATAATGGAATGATAACTTTTTGTATATTTTGACTCAAATTTGATATTAATTCAACTTCAAAAATTTAAATTAAAAATATTAAATTTAATAATAAACTTATTGTCTTTATCTCTTTGAGTAATTTGTAATAAAAACAAGACGAATACCGAAGGACATAACACAAAATTTTGAAACAGTAAGGACAAAATTATAATCTAAAGTTGAGATATCAAATATATCTGTTGGCCACGATAGATGCATAATATCTCAGATGAAAGATTATGTTTCCAAATTTTATATAGGCTCACAATTTGATCAGTAAATACAGTACATGGTAGAATCAGAGCAAAAATTTCCCGGCAATGCCAATTGACACCTGAAGCTAATCTTGTCGTCTCCTGTTCAACGCAGAAGACACGTGTAAATATGTAAGGCATAAAAAAGAATCAGCAAATTAAGGATGCAGACAACTAGAGATGTCATTTCATTTCATATGCAATATTTTTGTTTCATTAAATGCTTTACTGTGCTCAAACTAACACAAGTTTTAACTAACCGTATTCCAGTTCCTTGGTGAGTTGTCTTGGCAAATCGTCCCCTGATTCTTGTCCTGCCTTCCGCATTAGCTTTCCTTGATTCATACCTAACTTGTTTATCGTACCTGTTATTTTATGGGGAAGAAGAATGTTAATTTGGAAATTAAAAGGAAATACAAACCATGTAAAAAAATGTTATTAGAAGATTACAAAAAAGAAACATGAATGTAAGGCGGCTACCTTCTTGCTTTCTTCTTCTCGTTGTACCTTGAGATTGCATAGTCTCTCTCCTGAGTGTTTATTTCATGGGATGTAACTCTTGGGAAAGATAAGGTTGTTGTCATCGAAGGATGTTGTGGTTGTGCTTCATGACCATCATTATCGTTACGCGCAGTAACACCGAAATCAGACTGTTTATGAGGAACAACACAACATTCCTCAAAGTTGGTTTTCAATGATGCAGATGAAATAAAAGTGTTAACAGCCTCATCAACATCATTTAACCAGGGAAATGCATTTTCCTGCATGGGAGAAACAAATTTATAGTTAATAATTCAGAGGACCAACATACGTCACAAAGATAAAATTGATAGGGACCTTAATCAGCAACCAAAGAAAGAATTAATAGGAATGTCTATGATCCCATTTTCACATCATAGACCTGGACATAGTTAAGGATACACTATAATCTATACTCAGGCACCCATGATAAACCAGAAAACCTTGGAATGGACTTCCTTTCACAGAAAAGACTGATAATTGCTAATTAATAAAGGGCACCATATGTGTACTTTGACTGAAGAACGGACGTGAGTTTTATCATTCATCAACTAGCTGTAACTCTTTTCTTCCACATAAATTTTGTGTCATAACTTTATATAAATATCCAATAAGGTCCTATTCTGGAGCCAGAAATGCTTCCCTTACAGCAATGCTAGTAAGCTTGTTCACTTCATAGATCTGCTATCCTAAATGAGCCAAACAAAATCCCCATTTAACTGATTACGCCCCTACATGTTATAAAAGCACTTGTTGCACGTGGATCCAACCAGAACCAGAAGTGCCTGTAAATTCCAAAAGACTCGTGCAAAAGCATAAAGATTCCAACTAAGAAGACAAGAAGTACAGAAGCTTTACCTCATAATCTGGAAATTGAAAAAGAAGTGTATCACGGTCACAACCCTTAGAGAGGTGTGTATTTCCCGGTGATTGGAAAACATTAATACGCTCAAAGACTGCATTTTCACAACTAGGTTTAAGTTCCAGGCAAGCTAGTTCTCCAAGCTGACGAATAATTTCTTCCCTGTGTTGCCCACAAGCAGCATTACAATTCTGATCCAAGAATAACATCCTGAGTCAATTCAATATCTCAATAGGCTACGGGCAATTTAACCAAAATTCGGCGGCTAAGAAATCTTCTATCACAGAAATAAGTACGAGCTTTGGAACTTCAAGTAACAAAAACCATTCCCGTAAGAGAAAAAGGGAGAAGGAAGGACCAAAAGAAACAGCTGAACCAAGCTCGGCCTCTATGTTCTAAGCAACTAATCACGATTTTGAGCAAGGCACATGGCGATGTGAATGGAAGTAATGAACATATCTTAGCCCAAACCAAGCAGATTTCAGTAAAACAAAATAAAAGCCTTCAACATTTATTTGGCGGTCAATAATCAGTGATACAGCATTAACAAGCAAATCGAAATACTTGCCTCGGACAAATCAGGCACTCTTGAAGCCTGGAAATTGTGATCAGAGTCGCATGAAGCTATCAACTCATCTATGCTAACGCAAGGAGGACTCTCCCAAACTAACAAATGCGAGTACCCATCTGCTAAACCCCACCCATCAAGCTCAGAGCCAAGCCCACCAGTCTTTTCACCTAAAAGAAGCCTTTCTTTGCCACCTAGACTTTCAAGACCAAAAACAGTCATCAACTCACTCACTGAAGGGTACTCTGTAAACCCCTCAATCTGCCTTCTATTGTTCCAGGAGGAATAAGAAGAAGAAGAAAGACCGTGCATTTTCGAATTGCAGTTTTGGCAGAAAGCAGATTGCTCTGTTTCGCAGAAGATTGAAGCAGGGGCGTTGTCACAGGCATCGCAGAGCAGTGCCCGAGTATGCTTGGAGAAGAGCAGGTTTGTTGAGTGAACTTCGCGGTCACAAGCGAGACATAGCTTGGCAGAGTCAGCTCTACAATAAAGAAGAGCTATGACTTTGTTACAGTAATCACAGAGCCGTCTCTTTTGTTGCTCATTTTGGGTTTTCATGTTTTGAGGTTCTGGTTCTAGCTCGTGACGTGCGTATGGTCTCGAGGATTTAGTCATTTGTTGATTGCCACATATCAACTAATGTTTTATATGCTTATAGTGTCATGAAACAGAGTGAGAACTTGGGAGGTATACCCTTAAGGGAAGAGAGTATCGCAGGCTACATCTTATAGTTTCTTGTTGCACTTGGAGAAGTAGTATCTTGAAAAGCCCCAGTTGATTTTTCTTCCTTTCCCACAGCTTTTTGAACGGATCGCTTTCTGGCCTTTTCATAGTTATTGTAAAGTTTAATTCATATTCTCTTAACTTCTGAGTGGACTGTTGATTTGTTGAACAAGAAAGTCGTGAGATGAACCAAGAGGAAATTCCAAACTTCAATATCAACCAGCTTTTCTTTTTCAAGAAAAAAAAAATCTTCAGCTTTCACGCTTACAGAACGAGTGCCCACTTTCCCTTTATAGTAATTTGCTGGGGATGTACCTTATCCAATCTTATGAATATTCTACCGATACCTATTTCAAATTTAGTTTTAGTACAATATTATATTAGTATCGATTAATATTAGGTACTGTTTTGAATAATTTTATAAATTTATAAAATAATCTTTGATTTTTTTTTTAAAATTGCAAAATAGTTAATTAGTTCAATTGCAGCTGGAATTGGATATTTAGTTGTCACTTGAAATAAATGCAACGATAACTGAACCGGGCCATTGGGACTGGACATCTAGACGAACAATCGAAAAATTAAGAATTCAAACCAGACTTGCTCTAATAACATATTAAAAATTTTAATATGGATAGAGTGTAGAGTCCATTAAAAAAATTGGACTTGGGTCCAATAATTGTCAAAATGATTAGAATTAGTCATTTGGTTAATTAACCATTACTATTTATTAACTCGTTAATATTTTCATTTTTAATCCATGTGAGATATTATAACATCCCCCTCAAGTGTAACTGGGACTGAATATCAACATATCTAACTTATTAAAAAAAATTATAAGAAATTATATCTAACTTAATAATGTTAATAGCATACCTTTCTCAAAGCTTTAAATTGTATCAAACAAAAACTAAGTCATTCAATATTTTGTGTTCTAATCTATTCTTTTTCTTGGAATGAATGAATTTAAATGTGTTCGAATTCCTTTCACAACCTATTGCACTCACTTATTGACTTAGAATTTGAATTGTAAACCTTTGGAATTCTGGAACACAACTTTTGAATTGGTCTCTTCAAGAAACTGTAAGTCGTAAGACAATAAAAGTAGCATTATAAAAAAAAATAATAATTAATTTTCAACAAGTAACAAAAGTAAAAAAATATTCTTAAATCAGCTTTGTTCTTTGTCGAATAGTAATTGACATCTTAAAATCCTCATAGGCCTCCTTATAAATCTCCATTTATGAGCTTAGGAAATCTTGCATAATCTCTTGGGCAACAACTGTTATAATAGTTAATAGCATTCTCCTATTAACTTCAACTTTCTTTGTAAAACATGGTCCGAAATAGACATTAAGATTAAAAAATGACTCAGCTGCACACAATAGAGAGTGAAGTTGCGTTTCTCATTTATTGTTAATGACTTTAAGATAAGGTGTGTACAAATAAGACCTATTTTTTAAATTAGCCTTGATTGCTTCCTTTGTCCTCTTTATAGAGCATCATAAACATAACTCATTGTTACATTTTCATCACTATTAGCTAGACAAAGTACCCTTACTAAAGGCTCATAAGCTCGGATGACAAATTAACATTGGCAACAAAATTCAGTATCTGCAAGTATATTTTTGGAAACCTCCAATTCAACATTAGATCTAGCATGCTGAGATACAACTCACTTATCACATGTAAACATCTAGCTCAACTCTTTCTTCATCATAATAAAACATTGAAATGATAAGAAATTTGTTGCAAATTTTGTAACTGCAAGACGAAACAAATTCCTACCATTGATAATTTTTTTTCATTAAATTCAAGACTCATGCACGATTGTAGATGAACTTGATTACCTTTTTTTGTTTTCTACACAGTCTCATCAATAATAGGAAAATACCTAGCTTCCTATATATTTTCCAATCAATGTAATGTGCAACATAAGGAGTCCAAAAAATTATATTTTCTTTGTAATCTTCTTCCAGTCACTTTATAAGCGGAATCATTGTTAGTAACGGACTGAACAATATTTTCTAACCCTACTTATTTCACAACTTCATCAAATATTTCAAAAAAAAAGTATTAGCATTCCTAATAAGGATAGATACATCAATAGATTTCAAAAATATTGAACCATTTGCAGAATAAACCAACAAATTAATAATGGACTTATGTCTCCTATTTATCAAACCATCAAACATGATTGAACACATAAATAACCCAAGTCACTCTTCTTTCTTCCAAATAACTTTTAATTTCATAAACAGAGCTACACAAAAGTTTACCTCTGTAGTCATCAATAGAAGGAGTTTTGTATCCTAAATCGTAAAAAGCTATAACATCCATGATAGGCTAATAACAATAAGATTAGAAAGCATTGCATGCTATACCTAAATCATACTATCATCTAGCCATTGTCATATTTACTTTGTGAGCAACTTCTCTTGATTGCAGGTCATTGCGAATTGAAAGCTGAGCTCCAGGAGTTGTTCGTGGTGAAAAAAATCGGCACTTGCCTTCTTCTTTTCCTAACATTAGGTCCAGATGAAACATTCACTTATTGCTGGGTAGGAACACTACCACCTTCAAAATTTCCACTATCATTTTGAATATCAACAAGCGAACTTCCATTACTAATTTCATAATTCAATCTCTCCCTTTTATCTTTCTCGTGTTGATACTTTTCAAACAAAGTCTTTATTTGTCATTTCACATTATGACTCACTTTTTTACAAGGCTTCACATCTCCTTGAACCCTAATTAAATGCTTCTTTAATATAGTGATTCCTCCACTATCAAATGCTTGTTACAAAACAAACAAATAGTATTTTTCTTCATACTAGCGACCAATGCAGTATGAGTCCAAGTTGAATCATTGTATCTTCCTAAAGTGGTTGAATTATTAGGAGTACTTGAACTTCCTTTTATTTATCTGTAAAAATAAACAAAGACATATATCAAAATAAAGAACACATAATTTCATTATCAACTATTATCACAAAATATGTGTTTTTAACTTAAAAGTCCAAACTAACATAATTACACATATACATCTTATATAATATAACTCATTTCGTATGATTACATCATACATAATTCAATTTCATCTAACATAATTCACTAGTAAGTCAAAAACTAACAATTCAAGTATTCAACGTATGCAATTATACAATAAAAATGTCTATCTTATCTATTATAACTCATTTTATATGATTATATCATACAAAATGCAATTTCATCAAACACGATTCACCAATAAGTCAAAAACCAACAATTCAAAGATTCATCATACACAATGACACAATACACATATCCATCTTTTATAATATAACTCATTTTGTATAATTACATCATATACAATTCAATTTCATCTAATACAATTCACCATTAAGTTAAAAACTAGCAATTGAAGTATTCAACATATACAATTACATAATACACTTATACAACTTATATAATATAACTCATTTTATATGATTACATCATTCAATCATAAAATAAAGACATATACTCACAATTATAGCATATTCAACTTCAAGGATAACTCACAACTTTAAGTTGTTAACTTACTTTATATAATCTCATAATTCAATTATAAACTAATATATATTGTTTACTTATAGAGTTCAATTTATAATGCATATAATTCGTTTGTGTTCTTAACTAATTTTAATCAATATTGTTACTAAAATTCTAATTACCAACTGTGATTTACCAATATTTCATTCACCAATTTTAATCAACATTCTTAGTTTTTTACCTAAAATTTTCAATGCATTAATTTTCTTCATAAATTGACATGTCTAAATTATATTGAAAATGAACTAACTCATACAACCAATTCCAAAATTTTCAGTGCATTAATTTTATTCATAAATTGACAATACCTAAATTATATTGAAATTGAACCAATTCACACAAACAATTCCAACTTTCAAACCCAAATTTCCCAACTCATGCAAACAATTCCAACCATCACCAAAAATACATACACAACCAAGTATAATGCAATTACTATTTGAAGCAAAAAAAATATCCAAAAAATCAGAAAATGCAATTAAAAGTTGGGTCGATTAGGTTCAGTTCAAGTCAGGTCAGGTTTGGATTTGGATTTGGATCAGGAAAATTGAATTCCAAATCTGCTACACTTTACACTTTGCATGTACTGGACACGGGAGTGGACGGTTGGAAGCGATGGCTAAAGAGCGGTTGGGTAGTAGTGGTCAGTGGTAGCGTGGTGCGTTAAGGAGAGCAAAGACAGAAGTTTGTGGCTGTGAGGAAGAAAGGAAATAAGAGAGACGCTGGAGAGGACAGTCGTCGGAGAGGGAGAAGATAGTCACTGCCAGAGAGGAGATTCGAGAGAGAGAGAGACTAAGTTAGAGAGAAAAGTGAGGAGAGATGAGAAAGTAGCAACAAATTGTTGGAATGGGGTTGTTAAGTTTTTTTTTTTTGCAAAATAGTCCCAAAAATTTTAAAAATTTATGGTACCAACTGATATCATATGAAATTGTCGATAATGATACCAAAGATCGGTAATATTAAACTAAGTTTTATACAATTTTTCAACTGATATAGTACAAGGCATAGTATCATGATAAATTGCCATTACAAACTGGCACCATTAAACCAAATCGGTATAATAGGAGATACATAATATTGATCTTGGCAATTTTAAGCCCAAATGCCAAAAGGGTTGACTTGTCATCCAGCATTCTTAGAAGTTAGTAGGGGTGAGCATTCGGGCTAATCGGGCCAAATTTTCACTGTTCGGGTAAAGCCCGAATTACCCAAAAAAATTTCCATCTTACCCGGCCCGAACCCAAAATTTCATTACCCGAACTTACCCGGCCCGATCGGGTAATTCAGGTAAATCGGGTAATTTTGGGTTACCCAAAATTTTGTTTGGTTCTCTTTCAAAAATTACACAAAATAACTAAATACTTGAATTACATTCTCATATCTCATTTGAGAGACATAAAACAAAACAAATAGTTGAATTCACTAATAATATAACCAAATATTTCAATTAACTAGCATAATGGTAATTGAGGAGCTTATATACTAGAAGGGCAAGGTTGTATTTTCATAATTCTTTTAAACCTAATTCGGGTAATCGGATAACCCGAATTTTTTTCGGAGTTACCTGTCCCAAACCGAAAACAATTCGGGTAATACCCGGTCCGACCCGATTTACCCGTATTTTAGCATTTTATTACCCGAATTAATTCAGGCCGGGCCAGGTAATCGGGCCTGCCCGAATAATGCTCACCCTAGAAGTTAGCAGTGTCCTATGTTTAAAGGCGATTTGTACTTGCACTGTAATTTTGATGCCAATGTCTTCACTGCATCCATGCTATTGAAAGATGTGGAGGTTCCAAGTACCCTCTCCTGTAAAATCTCATCCGTCCAATTTTAATTTACTTGTTGCAATGGATGAATGAGATTAGAAGATCTGATCCCGACGTGGAGGAAAGGGTGCCTTGCCGATGTTGACTATGAACACGAATCAAGGAATAGGTGATCGTAAGGATCCGATTGTTAGTGCCATGATTGGTAGATAGTCCTTGACGAGCAAGTTTTGTGATGCCCTTATATCACTACAAGAAAAAGACGCATTTCGCGTCGTCTTCCCAGTAGACGTCGCGAAATGTAGGAGGCTTTCGTGATGTGTTCCCGAACATCACGAAAGGGGCCAAGATTCCACGACGTTGTATAGAGACGACGTGAAAAAACCAAGTGTTAGGCGTCGTTTGGATAGTTAGATGTCAAAAAAACGATAGGCCGACGTTGTGGAGACTTAGACGTCGGGAAAGGCCATCTAAATAACGTTCTCCCGCTGGCCCACCAATGTATTTTCAACTCCCGCTCGATCTCTCCCACGTTTAGCTCTCTGCCACCTTTAGCTCTCCGTCTCTGCCACCTCTCCCTCGAGCCACCTGCCCTCTCCCAGCTCGAGCCACCTTCCCTCTCCGTCGAGCGACCGTCCGTCTCTCATCTTCCGTCGAGCCACCGCCCTTGGAATCGTTGTCTTGCTTCACGAGTTGGCGTCCTCGTCTACTGTCGTTGGTTCTGGCGCACTTGGAATCGCCCTTGGAATCGTTGGTTCTGTCGTCTACTGCTTCACGAGGTGGTTGAGGTAAGTAGTTCAACGAATTTGGATGCGATAAATTTAGGCAAAATTGTTCTTTATTCAATCGATTGAAGTTACTAGGGTGTATTGTGGGTTTAAGACTGCTTAATCTGTTTTTCTGATTATCTGTAATACACTGCATTTGGGTTTGCATTTAGAAAAGTTTAACATCTTTTACTATTTTTCGTAATGCTGTGGCTTGTGAAAAGAAAAGAAGAGGAGGTTATGTTTAATAAGTGTTTGAAGAAATATCTCAGAGAACATGTTGGTCCAGAATTCCTCTTGCAATGGAAAAAAATTGAGATATTGTTCCCCTTCTTTTTTCTCGCTTTGAATCTCATGATTATATTATAAAGTAGTGATTCTGACTTGTCAAAACTTAAATTTGCCTTCGCTGCCGTTTCCCATTCTTAAAGTTGGTTCACGCGTCTCAGATTAGTTGCTTTTTGTTCTATAACCCCTCACAATTTTTTTAGACATGATCTTCATTTTTGAATTAAATACGATTGAAGGTCTTAGTTGGAAGAGCTTCTACTGAGTTAGGGCGAAAGTAGAATTTGGGGGTTCATGAGTGGCCTGTAGCTTTTCGGTTGCTTTTCTTTTCTCGTTTGTTCTGCACTGTTAAGTCTTCGGTGCAGTTAGCTCTTAATGGTTGCCTTTGTCTTGTTTTTACATAAAAACCTTATTTTTTTCCTTCGTATTGCTGTGTATATGGTGTATTCTGCTTTTTAATGTTTCTGATCTGAAGTAGCGTGTTTGTTTCCAGCTCCTGCAAGGAGGCCATTGTGATGTGGATGAAATTCTGATACTTTACCTGTTTCAGTGTCTGTCATGTTTTGGTAAATATGATTGTGTTGCTTGATATGAATGCTGCTCTCATAAAATCTGCATGTTTATCATTTTCGTGTGAAATCTGAGGTCTCTTGCAATATAATGGAGAAGTTTATAAACCTAGATATTGGTGATTATCGGTTTAAAGTTTGTGAATTCTGTTCATATTTGTCAAGCCCTGTCCACTTAGTGGATATCGTACAGGTGCTATATGCTTTGTCAAGAACTGTCCATTTTGGGGGATATATGCCAAAATCTGCATGATCATTTAAAATCTTACTGTTTTTTTCCCCTTTTACACTATTTTTTTGTAAATGAAATGCTCTTGGTCATGTTGTGATGTCGAATTTGAGTTATAAGAGTAAATTTAGGCGTTGATTTTGTTTTTCCATGTTAATAGTTTTGTACCGTTGTCTTTTGATAATTGATCATGGATGTTGATTCTCTGTTTACGTTTTATCAGTCATGAATACTGAACTTTAGGCAATTTTTTTTTTGGGGGTTCAGAGTTGTTTCCTCAATCTTTTGTCAATTATGAGGGCTTGCGGAAAAATAATTCTAGATATCTTGCTTTTAGTACTCCAGGGTTTTTGTATTCGTTTTTTTCCATTGTATGATGGCCTTTCTCTGCTAGTATAGGTTGGTTATTTTGGAATTCAGTTTTTCTTGCAACAGTTTGTGTTACTTGGAGTTTCTTTGAGTTTTTTGGAACTTAAGAAAAAAAAGAGGACATACTTTTAATTAGTCAATGACAGTTTGTTTTCAATTTGAATCTGAAGCCTTGGTATTCTGTAGCTAGATGAGAAAAGGGCAGATTTTTTATGGATAAAATTTTTAGAAAAGAGGTTGAAGGATAAGGGTTTTGCAATACATTGGGAAATACTGATTTTTAATTGAATGGATTGTATTTTCAGGTGGGCTGGGCTGGGCTGGGACTTCATACCTTGAACTATAAATTTGGTGCATTTGCAACTACAAGCGAATATGTAGGTATGCCTTTTATCTTTCCGCATGGAACAAGTGCTTGCATATTTATACTTGTTCTAGTTTTGTGCTTTAAATTTTAATTTTTGTGAAAAGCCAAAAACATTGATATTTTAGATAATTTGGATTAAAATTTTGTTAATTTCAATAAACTAGGGCATAATAGTAAAATGTTTCCCACTTTTTGCTTAATGAGAATAAAAGTAAAATAATAAACCAAGCCAAAAGTGTATGGTAATAAAAAAATTGAAAGTTTGTAAAGAAATCAGATAGTTCTGCTACTTTAATCAAGTCCTAGGCCTCTCTGGTTTAGGATAGATACTTGTTTTGTATTGAAATTACTAAAATATACTTTTATGCACATGATATTTTCTTATTTGCAGTTTCATGTTTATATATACTTGTGTGTGGACAATTAGAGTACTGATAAGATTAATGAGATGGGATAGGCTGTTCTGGAATAGGAGAGGTTATTAATAATTAACACAAGTGTCAAAAGATATTAATTTAGTCTATATAGGAAAGTTAAAAGTTTGACATTAGCCAAGTTAAAACAATAAAAAAATTTAAAATTGGTTTTATTGTCATTAAAAATTATTTCTTGTTTTGGTAAAAATACCAAATCAAATTTCATTCGCTTGAAGAAATAGCTTTACTTTCAGTTTTCCATTTAAGATAAGTAAAAAGTTTATTTTTCGAACTTTCTTATCCATTTCCTTATAAATATTTTGATATTCCTTTACTCGAAAATTAGAGCATAGTTCCTCAATTTTTTCCTTTTATTATATTTTCCATTAGAAATTTTATCCCTAAAAAGAAAACTTTCCTTCCACTAGGTTCTCTTTCTTTTATAAGACCTTATCTGATAAATTCTTTCCTTCTAAAATTTTCCCTAAATTTTTAATGAATTAATAAAATCTCTTTTTGAACAACTTTTTTAACAAGAATATTCTCCTTTTTTTAATAAGTGTTCAAATATTCTTTTTCTGAAGAAATAGTATTCGAAACTAGAAATTATTTTTATGGGTAGTTTAAGGTACCTAACACCATCCCTTTGTTACAAATTAACTCCCAAATATATTTCTTTAATTTTGACCTATTTTTCTTTTCCTTTTTAGGCCTTTCTTTATTTCTCCCTTTAAAAAAAATAAAGTGGTGAACCTTTAGTTGTTTCAATAAAAACGTCATTTGTTATGATGTGCTATAATAAAAATACGTTGTAGCCATAATTTATATTCTCATAACTATGACATCAGATTGTTATTATTTTTTATGATAGTACATGCTTACCAATTTTATAAAATTACCTTATAGAACTATGTTAAAAAAAATTTCCTATCTAGGAAATAATAATGCTATAATATAAGGGGAGTTTTGGATGTGTAGTTACAAGAATAATTATCTTTATACTTGCATTTGTATTACAGATAACACAGTCGTCCTACATTTCACTTTTTCTCAAGTATGAGATACGAACTAATTCTATTAATCTCTGTTTTTACTTTCAAACACCACAAATCCAGTTAGATAAATAATATTCTCTACCTACTGTTATAGTCAAAAACTTTTCTTTTACTTATCATATTAAAAGGTAACGTCAAATTATAGGATGAAAGCAATCAAGACCTTGTATACAAGGCCTAAAAGATAAATCAAAACTCTGTAATTGGATGCATTTTATTTTATGTTACTGTGTAAATTATTGTTATTGTACTTTAAAATTGTTTCAAGATGTGCTCATTACAATGTTTCTATTTTCTCTCTTATACTTTTTGTTTTAATATACAATATATTCAAACTTGGTCTCAAATGTATTAATATTGTTGGTCGTTTTTAATAACTAACTTCCTTTTGTTTTTTCAAGTATATGTCTTGGGGTATGTTTCAAGTTGTCTATTATCTTACGATATCATTAAGGATGGACATTTCTGCTTCTGTGAATTTTTAATCATTTAAAAAAGCAAGGAATAATGCCAAGGACTCTGAGCTTTACTTTGAAAATTTTAGGTCAGAAGCTTGATTTTATAAACACATTACTGTTCAGTAATTATTTTTAAATGCATTAGTTTAGATGTTTTGAATTTTTGTATTTGTTGATATGCAACTCAACTTATGACTCTATATAAAACAGGATAATTGAATTTTTGTATTTGTTGATATGCAACCCAACTTATGACTCTTATAAAACAGGATAATTTTATTGGTTCATTTACAGGTTTTTGAATTTCATCATTAAATTAGTAAATATTGTGATAAATTGACGAAATTCTTTTGCTATAATTTGTGCTTATATAGACTTCAACAATTAAAAAGTCCAACTGGGTTGTCAATAACATTTGAGGCAGGAAATTTGTTTGCATCTAATTACTATATTTGATTTGAAGGAAAGAAGAATGGTTTAGTTAAACTTTCATATTTAAATTAAAAACTATCCATGTTAGACATTATTTTGCTTCAAAAGTAGAGTTAACATTTTTTTTGTTCATTTTGCTTGTTTTTTGATTAATCCAAACAATTTTATTTATGTAATTACATAAGAACCTGTTTTTTTTCTTCGTTTTGAAAATAATAATAATTAAATGCAGAGTTTACTAACATAATTAACTTAATTTATTTTTTATTTAAATATGTAATGACCTTTCTATGAGATGGTTAAGTTGGTTAATTCTTAAAACTAGAAAGGGTAAAATTTGAATGTATTTTAACAAATTTCACATTTTCAAAAACTTGGCCATTGTCCTTTGAAATAAAAGGTGACATTATAATTTGTATCAGGTAAGTTGCTGTTTGTTTTCTATAATTTATAGATTATTAAGAGAATTTAGTATTAGCATTTGTCTACCTTATTTTAAGGTAGATGATTTGAGCTTATGGAGCTGTACTACATGATTTTTTTGGTAATAAACTCCTTTTACTTAAAAAGATCTATAATAATAAAACTGAAGTTGTGTATAGTTCGGATAATTATAGATTGACTCGATTATGGCAATGACTGACAGAAGCCTGTCCTGGATGCCTATAAAAGGTAGCTTCAACGTGCTCAATTGCCTTTTTGAAACCCATAAGAGAGTGATTGGTTACTGCCTTTATCTGTCACCAACAGTACAGCGAGACACAGAATGTCTGTGAGTCACTTTTCAACATTGTTTTTGATTCATTGCTTGATTTTGTTTCTTTACTTATTCTTCATTAATGATTGTTGCATTGTCTTGTAATTATAGCTGGCGATATCTTTTGGGCAGTCATCAACTTCAGCTCAAGTTTTCATTTTCCGATTATTGTACCAAGCCATTGAATCCGTCAAGCACAATCGTGCTCAGATCTTCTCTAATGTCTCCTGCTTCCAACCACCCACACTGGATTTGAATGCAAGGTGACTTGCTCTTTTACCATCTTTTGAATTTCTACTTCTCTGTTATTTCTGCCTTTGTCTTTGATAAATCATTGACAAACTCAAGTCCAAAGCTTGTATTTTGTTTCACAGTAATAGCCTATGTGTTTTCATGTAAAAGCATAAAAGAATTTCCATGTTTTTATATAACAAGCTGTTGGCATAAGGAGATCCCAAATGAATACTTATTATGGGATATGATGTTCAATTGTTTTTGTGCAATCAACTTTGTTTATTGATACGGGTTCCTTTTCAAATCTTGTTCAATACATGGATTTTTTATGATTTTAGGACACATGGACGTGATGGTGTAGTTCATTGTCATTCGTTGCCAGATATTGTAGCAATTGTCAGTGATCATTGTAGGTCAAAAACTCAAGATTGGTTTTCAGATGACAAGGAATGCAATAATAAAGGAGATCATCAAGCAGTATTCAGTGTGCTGGATACAATGCTCAGAAATAGTTTGGAGCGTTTGAAATCAATGAGGTTAGTTTTCCCTTCATACAGTTTTAAACCAGTAACTGGGATTTTGGGGCCAAGTTATTGATTGCAAACTTGGATATTTCCCTGTTTCAGAGGGTTTTTTTATCAATTTTGTTAGACTTGTTACCCTTATTCATCTAGGAACTAGATACGCTGTCAACATTTCTTATGTCTGTTTCATTTTATATGCTTAATCACTTTGGCATTAATCTGTTAGCAGACTGTGTCTGATGATTGAGCTGATTAATTAGTCATTTCTTCATATTTACTTTATGAATGCCAAGGAAGAAAGTTGATACTTTCATCTCTCATATTTTGTGTTTAGTTTTGCAGGGATAATATATATTTTGTGAAGAGTGATGTTACACAATGCGCTGTGGATGTTAATTATCCACGGGATGTTGCTATAATTAAGGATCTTTGTGCATGGGGTAAGTTGGCCGCAGCTTTCTGGATGAGGAAAAAGTTGATGGAAAGAGGTTGGACCCTTGATGTGCATATACATAACCATATAGTACATGGGTTATGCAAGGCTGGGCACTTGGAGAAAGTAGATTGTCTTATTAGGGAGATGTTAGAAATAGGTCTGTCTCCCAATTGTGCCACCTTTAATACTTATATGAAGGGTTACTGCCTCAAAAGTAATTTAGATAAAGCTCTCTTTCTTTTCTCTAATATGGCTACCTATGGTGTTAGGCCAAATAGA
>JAOTBA010000004.1:8434251-8445488 GCA_025629845.1 Erythroxylum squamatum | reverse complement strand
TGTATGATTGTGGAATAAGAATATGTAAGTGATTTTGAATTGAGATAAATATGAATGGGAATTGCTTATGACTATGAATTGTGATATGGACAATGGGATTAGTTTGCAAATTGTGTATGATATTGGCTTTGGATATTGTAAGTAAATTATGGATTGAGATTGAATATGATTGTGAGAATTATTGAAGTGTGTTAGGTTAGAATTGCGTTGTTTATGCTGAATTCCGGACGGGAGGTCCGATGATGGCTGATATGGTTGGAAGTGATTTTCGAAGTGTGTTTGCTTCCTTTGCAGATTTTTGGGCTGTATAAAATACAGCCGTTATGCTGCCCGATTTTCGATAAAATCGGTTTTGCAGCAAAAAAATAGAATAAGAATTTGAATAGGTTTTTAGTTAAAAGATGAAATTTTGGGATATGTATGATTTGATTAAGAAGAAATTTTTGAATTGAGTTTGATTAAGGATGATGTATTTCGGGATTTGTATGAATGTATCAGAACCGTATGAGATTAAGATATAATTGATTTCGAGAAATCAAGTAATTTGTGGTTATGGAAAATGTATGTATTAGATGATTTGAGTGTTATATGAGGATAAATTTTCCAGAAGGGGAAATTGATTTGATATTGTTTCGATTTGTATAAGATTGAATAAAAAGGAAAGAAAAGAAAAAAAATTTGACCGGATTTCGGAATGGTTAGTCTTAAGGTTTCCAACGCGACACGATAGTTTTTATCCGATACACGTTTTCGGATGTCGGATCCACGTTCGATTTGTTCGCTTTGTTCCGCTTTTGATTTGTTGGCTTTCGATTCAGAGAAATCCGATTTCGGTTCGTTTCGAAATTTGTAATCCGATTCTTCGATTTCCGTTTTCGCTTTTGCTTCCGCTTCGATTCGTTTTTGATTTCGATACCTTCGCTACGTTCTTTGTTTTCCGTCCGTTTTTCGGTTGGGGTCCGACTTCGAGATCGGGTCCCAACAATAACCCTTATGTTCAATGCCATATCCCAAAAAACAACACAAACATGCTCAAGGTTTTAATTTGATGTATTCATTTAATTGAAGATGACAAAACAAGAAGAGTCAAAAACTTAAAGATTGTGATAATCATGAAAATTACCATAAAGATGTTCATAAGGGAAAATATTATTAATGACAAGAGAAGAGATACGATTAATTGTATAAATTCTTGTAAAAACAACTTCATACGAAAAAAGATTCAAGACAAAAAGATGGCATAAGGATAAATCAAATAGTTTCCATAATGTGCCCATGTTACATTCTACACAACCATTCTATTGAGAGGTACTAGGATAGGAACATTAAATAATAGTGGCATGAGTGATAAAAAATTGACAAAGGATAGTGTCTCAGTATTCTATAGCATTATCTATGCAAAAAGTTTTGATATTACAAGAAAATTAAGTTTTAATCATATTAGCAAATTGAATAAAAATTGAAGGCAACTCAAAATAATTTTTCATAAGATAATCTATACATACTGAGAATAATCATCAACAAAGATAATAGAATATCAAGAATCACCCATGATAATATTAGGAGCAGGGCCCTAAATATCAAAATGAGTAAAGAACAAATGGTGTAAAAGAGACAACATCCACCATAAATTAAAGGTTGTAATTTAGAAGAGAAAATATGATCAAAACATAAGTGCTAAATATTGGAATAAGTGACAACAACAGATCTAGATGGCAACTAGAGACAAACAAGTTTAAACAAACGACCAACCTTACGCTTTATCCTAAGAACCTTGCTCGTTTATGAGTCCTGCACAGTATAATCATGAATCGAAAAGGTTACATTAGCACCAAGTTCATATAACTAAATAACATAAATAAGATTAAGAGATAGTATGGGCACACAAAAGGCATCAAATAAGGATAAGTTGGGTTAAAAAATATTGCCTACGTGTTGAAAGGATAAAATAGAATTATCAGTAGTGTGAACAATTAATATATGAGAGGCAGTAAAAATAGAGCTAAATAGCTTAGACTCAAAGGTCATATGATTACAACAAGTAAAACTAAAGAACCAAGAAGTAGATTTACTTGGAGTGATAAACAAGACAAGGAAAGTAGTAGTACCAAAATTAGGTTGTATTTGTTAAAGAATAACATGGATTTCTTAGCTATAGTTCTTATTTGTAGCTTCAAGTTTGGGAAAAGCAGAAATATAATGCTCATATTTTTTTTGGTTGCCCACGAGGTGTCCTAAGAGGGTCCCAACTATGGAAAGACACCTTTAAGCCATCCACACCCAGACTAATCCCGCTGAAGCCGGGTAGGTCCCTTGCGCGAGGTAAAGCTCTGGCCTTAAGTTTTAAACAGTTGCATACATAAAGGGAGTTTGAACCCACAACCTCACTTAAGCCAGGAGAGCCCCTTACCAACTCACCTGCGCCTTAGGGTTTATAATGCTCATATTTTTCCAATATCTATAAAATCCTTTAAAAGAAGTAGAGGTGGCTGAAGTAGCAGAAACAGCTATAAGAACTATATATGTAGAAGGGAGAGATTGCACAGACAAGTCAGTTTTCCTCAAAGAGTACCTATTAAGTAGTTGTGTTAAGTTTTAAGTAGTAAAGTATGGTGAAGAAGAGCACTACTAATTGACTCAACTCAATACGAAGAATCATAAGTAAATGCCATACACATTGGTGATTTGAAAAGCAACATAAATTTTTGTAAAGGCTATATCAAGTTAAATTGGATCACAAGATGAAAATTGATCCTATGAAGTTTACAACTCTAAAGCATAACTATGAATGGTCTAATTAAGATGTTGATATATATTATGAAAGTGACAATAAAGCTAAAATTGATAAACATCATCTGATACTGCATAACATGTATGTAAAAAATCATGAACATCTTTAGCATAAGTAAAATGACGAAATTCTAACTTAACACTAAGTTGACAGGTATTGTGAGTAAAAATGTAGCACCCCACTCCCGCAGGACCCGAACCCGACATCGTGGGTGATATCCGAGTTCGTGAGCCGCAAGGGTGGCATGCTAGAGCACTCGATGAGACAAAATTCAGTATAAATTGTTTTTTTGAAACAAAAAATGCACAGAAACCAATAACTAATTTGGGTTCACTTTCATTCGTAAACATTTTCAGTCAACACATTACAATCAATAGAATTTCAATAGCCAATTAGGGCTCGCTAGAAAAAATCTATTGATTTTTTCTATCCTATTGATTGAACCTCTCATTGAACTTAGTTTTTGTCTCATCATCTTATTTGATGTGTTTGGTAACCTCACCATCTCTTAAAGGTATAAATCATAATTTGAACCTTCAAAAATTACATTAATAGGATAAGTTATAAAGTGAGGATTACTCGAAGCAGCTATGGAAACCCAAAAATGCAGTATGAAAAATAAGACGCCCAAACTTGAAATTGAGAGATAGAGGCAAAATTTAGGAAAAGCATATCTCAAAAATAAACTTAAGAGGGCCCAAAACCTTGAAAACTAATTTGGGTTGCAAAAAAGTCAATAAACAAAAGGGACTAAACCTACTAATCACACCTATTTGGACTGATTCCGTTTAACTGGGTCAATTAGGAGAGGGATGACTAATGGGGCACTCGTGATTAGATGTAAGATGTTGACGTGATATTAGCAAATGGTTTCAACACGTGGGTCACGGGGTGAGTGAACCAAAAAGTATAGGTAGTGCAAATGGGCGCTTAGAGGCTCTCTAGTCACGAGCATTAGAGTCATCAATGAGAAGAATCTTTAGATATGTTCAAAAAGAAATTGAATAACAAATCTTATACACAATGAATTTTAGCTTAAGAAAGAAGGATTAGTTAAATAAAATCAAATAAAGTGTGTGTAGGAACCATTAAAAATGATTTAAAAAAAATTTGTCAAAACCACCTTACAAAGGTTGAATCAAATACTAAGTTAAACTAATATATATTCATTCTATATTAAACCAAATAAAAAGAAACTTATATACAGAATAATAGGTATAGGTTGTTGTCTAACTCGAAGCATCTTATACAAACCTTGTGATTCTTTGAAAACAAGTAAATTTAAAGACGAAAACATAAAAGTAAAAGAAAGAATCACATGCATGATGCACTAATGTCAAAGTCATTTATTTTGTTGAACCCCTCCACGTATGACTATTGGATATCAAAAGAGAAAACATACATAATATGATATACTACGATTGTATTAGAAGAATCTAGAGATGCAATCCAAACGAAAAAGTGATCAGCCCAGCATGCTTTAGCTAAAATCCAGAGGACGTTTAATCAGAACATGAGCAGTCCTATTTCTACGAAAGATGGTGTCAAAAGTGGCCAAACAAGAAACCTCACTGTTAAGGGCCGGCTCCAGATTCAAACAATCACAGAACACAAAGCCGGAAATCTATTTGCCAAATGTATACCCTAACGAACGCTGAGAGCTTCAGCAAGAACGGGGAAAGAAGACAGCCAAGACCGGAAAGAGATCCTCTTATCTGATTATAATATTCTTATCACGTTTTATTAAAACTTTACGTAAATGTGTGAATAAAATTTAATAGAATAAAATTAAAACAGAACCGAGAGTTTCATGAAGCCAATACCAGATCTACGCCGTATTTACTGATCACAATTCTGCAACCTGCCTTTTTTCACAGTAGGTCCACGTAGCATTAGTAAGAATGATTATTCCGTCCTTCATCACACAATTTTCCGTACCATGGAGCCGAGACTCAATTTCATTTCAGCACAACTGGTTCACCTGTCGACGAGCACTATTATCAATTTCACAGGGATCGTGTACACCAAAATCTCTAGTCGTGTATCCCATGGTGGGTTACAGGTCATATAATATAATCCGCGTGGCCACGATGCAATTGTCTTGATACAGAAGTCCTTGGGCTTGAATTGCATGTTTTCGTAACAATTTTTGGCATCAGTTGTCATAAGAGGTGATTTCGAATAAAACTCTCCGGAATTTCATCTAGAATTAGCACGTGGTCCAATTGACACATTTTTTGATTTTTTTAAATAATAAAATTCGATTGATTTTATAGTTTATTCAGTTATAGATCCCATATGATACTGGCAACTTTTAAGATTAACCAAAACCATAATGAGCTGTTGAAGCTTCGATGGAAGTAAAACGTGATTACTCCAAGACAGCAAAGGCAAGGAAGAAAAGCATAAAATTAGGAAAAACATTAGGTGATATACCATCAGCCACAATTTGGATAAATAAACAATTCTGCAATAGAAACACAAAAGCCACGTAAACACAGAAATGAAAGTAGAGAAAATATAAGGATATCGAGAAAAAAACGTTTCAGTAACATAACCAGTTTTATAGGCCAAGAATTATTAACAAAATTCTATAAACCCTAGGTTGAATTCCATTTTCTTTTCTTATCATGCCAAACAAGCTGTAAAAGTTTTAAAGCATGGATTCCTCCTTGGCACGAGAGACATGGATCCCTCGAGATTCAACTACAAATGCTTACCTGTTATCTCTGTAGGCCATCAATGATAATTCCTAACCTTTTGGAACCAGTAACACCCCTCTCTCAGTTGCCCTTACTCCTTATAGGCAATTTTCATTACCTGGAGTGAATCGAGCAATCATCTGGAATCATATAATTGAGCAAAGTGATGCTACTTGCCAAATCACAAACATGTAAGCATTCTGCAACAACTCAACAAGCACAAACGTGTAATCATTGTAAAACAGTATCAGTAAAAATGAAAAAAATCCATCCAGTATTTATTGAATAATTTTCCCCTGATCTTTGCTCCATCTTTCACTGGGGTCACGAAACAAGCAAACATCACCATGCACTCAAAACTCGTCTTCTTTAGATCTGGATATGTTCAAAACAGCTTCGGCACAAGATTAACAAATTACTCTAATTTTCAAAGGACTCGTTACAACATGAACAGAAAACAATTACAAATACCAAAGGCAAGTGTGAACATACACATCATTTACGCTGTAAAAACTATCCTAGTATTCTTAAGTAAATGAGATGTACAAACGTGATTCTGTTTGAAATACCGACCCAATTCACAGGATGACACAAGCACACGAACTCGGCTTTTGCATGTCTTCTTCGCTCCCCATTACATGCAAAAGAAACAAACAAATTAGTAATTAATTGACCAATTATTAGCAGCTATCAGAAGTTGACCATCAGTATCATTAGTAAAGCCAAAAGAATTGCAACCTATCTGCCAGTTGAGGCCCAAAACCCAAATATTTATAATACCTCCCATGTAATATAAAAGAAAACAAATTTAAGAACAAAGTTCATGAGCTGAACTAGCTTACCCTGGCTTCAAGAAGCAGGAATAAGCAATGTAAAAACTTACAAATACTTAATTCCATTCATTATCGGATTCAACCTTTTTCATCAGTTGTGTAGGCCATGGCAATTGAAATCATGATTTTTGTGAAATCAGGCATTAGAGTTAAGAGTAGCCATGAGGTAATAATTATATCTATCATTCATTTCTCTTTGTTGGTTTCCTTGAATTTTGGGTGGAGTTATCTTATCAAACCACACCTTTAAAAGCCCCACCGAAGTCACACGAAAAAAAAAACAACAAATAAGCAGGGTTCAGGTCTTATACAATGAAATAGGGAGGGGTCTCAGTCAATAACAAAGAATTCTCTAAGGTTCTGATCTAGTTACTGAAGTGATTAATGTATCTAAATGAAATGTTACAGATCTTAATAGAATGTACAAACAATAATAGATTTCCTTGAAGGCATACTGTAAACGAATAAGAGAACCTGTCTTCTTTTTCAAAGGCTGCACTACCACATGCATGGTGATAACCCCACCAGGAAAGTCACCATAACTTATTCTTGAATCCGCAAGTGTCTTGCTATTATCCAGAACTTTACCAGCATGTATTAGCTTAAGATCATTGATCGACTTGGGAGATACTGTTTTATCTGTAAGTCCAAAAGAATGATGAGTACCTGCTAGGTCATGGTAAGATGAAATGATGATCACCTAACTACAACATAAATCTAATTTGTCAAGCCATCTTATTTAATAACCACGCCTCCTGCAGAGTCATGTGAGATTACGTCGTTCTACTGTATAATGAATAAGGCAGGAAATAGAGACAGTACAAGGGTCGCGAGCCCCCATCAAAATATTTCTGGTTAACTCTAACATTACATGGATAATTAGAAAATTGATGTATGAAGAAAACAGTTCCTAAAGTCATTGTCATATCTCTTAGTTTCAGTTGGTCATTAGAAACAAGCTAGAAGTCCTAAACGTTTTCAAGTTCCAAGTACCCTGCTGCAAGATAATTGTTATGAACAACAGGACTGATGGACCCCAGTTACAAGCTACAATTGAAAGAAAAGAAAAACAGACACTCCTCGAGCCTCATGATTCAATAGAAAAATTTTAAAAAAAGTTATATGGGCAGAAAACCTTGTGGCCACTCGGCAACTAGCTTTTGCTTGAGAGATGCAACAGTCATAGACGATGCGTAAGTAGTATGAGCAATATCTGTCCCGTCGTATATGCGGAATTTGAGCTCAATACGCTCGTCTCCTTCAGCCATTGATACTTGGGCTCTTCGTCACAGCCTGAACTCCAAATGCAACATCCAAATATAGGAACAGAAAAGGCAAAAATGGGAAAAAGAAAGGAAGAAAGCGCACAATGATATTAAAAGCATAGAACTGTGAATTCAGATTTGGATTTGGCATCTAATGACAATTAACTACTATGATCGTTTACACTGTCTCACTGACCTCCACGAATTTGTGTCAAAATCGCGTCGCTTCCTAAGAGCTGTAAATTGAGTGCAGGTTAATCAACTGCTACAGAGTCCCCGAAACAAAGTAAAGTACATACAATAGTTCCACATCCAACATTGGAATCTGATACAAGTTACATAATAAATACAAGTAAGAATCCAAGAAAAAACAAAATCATAAGATCTCGCAACCATTTCTCTTGTTATTATCATCTTAACAAAAAAGGAAATAATCTCAGGGACAAAAAAATCATGTACCGTTAAATAAATACACGAAATCAACTGAATCTTCCTAAACCCTAAATCTGAACGGTAAAATAATCAAAATAAATAGAAAAACAAGAACCGATACAACAGAAAGGGGGAAAAAATAAAAAGGAAAGGAAAATAAGGAGAAGAGTACTGGATTAAGAAGCCATAAAAGGAAGACCAGAGAGGATCGAATCAGATAGATTTAGGGTTCCTCCTCGGAGTGATAGTGTCGGTGATTCGATCAGAGAAACGCGGGTTGCCTCTTGATCAGTATTATGTTTTCTTATATTAAAATTTTTGTTATGCTTATGCACCGAATAAGGTATAAACGTTTCCCAAATGTTTTTTCTACCACGTATAGAGTAGAAGACTCATCGTATATCCGTTACCTGACTTTTCATACATATCGATCCGTTAGAGGGGATTCGTCGATAGTTGACGGGGATAAAATGGTAAATGTTTAATGGCCATGAAGAAGACACCGGAAGGAAGTTCCTGGATATAATTATATAAATTATCCTCTTTGTCTTACTCTTCCTTCCTTCCCACAAGTCTCCAAATAGGTTTTTTTTTTGGGAAGAAAAACCACGCTTTTAAGTGATAATAAGTTTATCAATTTTTAAATAATTAATTTTTATGAATTAATTAATTTTCATTTAATAATTTTTAATTAAACTTTAAATTTTTAATAAATAAAAATAATTTCTTTATTAAAAATTTTCAATTTATAGCTCTTTGATTTGACGTCATTATTTTGCATATTTATAACACAGTCAGTATTGACTTTTCTTAATAAAATAAGCAAGTAACTCGTAATAAATGGCAAAAAGACTTCTCCTGCAACTCGCCAAGTCAAAAATAGAAGCATCCAATGGACCAATTCCTACACCATATCTTTTAATGGCACTTGGATTGTGTTATATGTGTCATTAATTTCTATTTCAACAGGTTTGAATCGATTTTTTTCCCCCTCAAAACTTCAACCTTAGGAAGGATTTTTGGCAATTAAATATTTTTAATAATGTAAAATAGTAATTAAAGGTATTATTTTATTTTATTTTAAATTTAATTAATAATTATTTAATCGATTATATCGTAAAATTGAAATAATGTTAAGTATCATGAATGCATATTATAATATTAAGAATTCAATTTTACCAAAAAAAAATATTAAGAATTCAATTAAAACATGAAAAAGGCCAATTTTAATAACATTTCAAATATATTGTTGTTGGAAAACATCCTCGAAGAAATGCATTGTCTCTTGTGAATGCTATTTTAAAATCCCTATAAGAGCTATATGCATATTTGTACCTTCTATTGAGAAATTGGGCCGAAATCTGATCCCATTCGCAATGAAATGATAACAAAACTTTTTCGTTTTAATTTTCCAAAAATTAAATCATTTTAAATTTTATAAACTAATTAACAAATAAATTATAATAAAGCATGAATCGTAATTTGTATCTTATTACGAAGCTTGATTCTTTTTTTGTCATATCCCTCAAACCATTTCTAAACTTGACTCATATCAACCACCATAATTACAAAAGTGTCAGGCATCTGACAATATCTATCATAACAAGTTGAGAGAACTATATAATTATTATAGAAAGGGTTAGACAAAGAGTGTTAGGTTTCTTAAAGCTTTAAGCTTATTTATAATGGGTTTTAGACATTTTAGTAATTTAATTGAAATTAAACTTTAATTTCAAGTAATCTTTAATGACAATTATAATTAATTCTAATTAAATACTAATTATGCCCAAATAAGATCCTTATTTGTTAATATCTCATATTTAATCATAAAGTTTTTCAAACTTTACAATTAAGTAAAACTTGATTAAAACACTTTTCTCTCTTCAACCATTTTTTGTATGTAACTCATTAAGTTCACAAATATGTTAACAATGGATATTAATTATAACCCTAAATCATATTTAACATTAGATAAATTAAACTCTTTTAATTTATCTTTAATTCTCTAATTGACAATTTATATCCATGAATCAAGATTGGTGTCTAACAACACATTACAACTACCCAAATATTTAGGAATGTTAAAGTGGTTTGATTAATCTTTTCATGCAAGAATTTTTCATATAACTCAATCATTTAATCATACAATATTTCGATTAGACATAAAGCATAAAATTAATGTCTACTATATTTGAGTCTAATCATATTAGTTCTCCATCATTAGTAATTAATTCAATTAATAAAATTTGAAAACTATTTTACAAAGTGTCATTTTACCTTGGTCAAGGATTTTTCGAATCAATACTAATTGAGAATAATATAACATTTTCCATAATAAATTTAGGGTGATGAATCATATCACTCAACTAACTCCATATAGTTCATGTTATATCTAATAACTACCGATTGAGTTATCCTTGATTAGAATAGGTCATAAGTAGAAACAAAATATAACAATTCTTATATGAGAAAAAATTAGTGATCTAAGTCAAATGATCACTTATACAATCATTACAATGAGAATCATAGACATACAAGTAATGTTCTAAATAGATTTCTTATATGGGTCAACTGAGTGAATTTGTTCTCTAACAAGAACTCACAAGTTTGTTTAAGTATCTTCATACTTTGATCTATGAAACTGACTACTTCCTTCATAAAAAAAAAAATATAACGTGTGATAGTCTTTTTACATTCTATTAATATCCAATCTTAATATAACAATGTCTAGGAACAATTTAGGGATAATATAAAAATGCAACATGAATTTAACACCCAAATACCCCCTGAAAGAATAAGTGGATGCCACACAAACAGTACAAACGAACTAAAGCATTCTAAAACTTCCTTTTTAGCAATTCAGACAAACATACATTATATTTCATTCCAAGTTGAGTTACAAACAAAATACATTGTACACATTGAACTTAATACAAACATGTCTTAAATCCTAATCCATCCTTTAATATAGTTATTACAAACCTTCAAACAAATTCAAAAGTCATCACTTATCAGATACAACTAAAAAACGAACAAACTCTAGTATACATTTTGTCAAAACAAAACTTAATCTTCTTGGCCACTGCGGTTGATATTGTCCCAGTCTCAAGTCTTCTTAACAAAACCTACAAGGGGCAAAATCCACCGTGCTAAGTGATACAAAGGTCACCTTTGGGACTCGAACTTTCACCGAAGTCTATCGCCAACACCCTTT
>JAOTBA010000004.1:8415292-8434151 GCA_025629845.1 Erythroxylum squamatum | reverse complement strand
ATTGACTATTGAAATCGTATCGATGATACTGCTTGAAAATAAGTTTTCTATTGCGACTGTTAAATTTATATGGCCCATATTGGAAATGGATTTCCGCAATGTTAGTGTTTCAAAAAAAAATTTATTTATACCAGTTTGCGAATGACTGACTATTCTAGCATGTTACTTTCACGGGCACAGACTCGGATATCACCGTCGATGTCGGGTTCGGGTCTTGCGGAAGTGGGATGCTACACTTCCACTCAACTATCACTTTCACTTTCCTCGAATCCATTCTGACCTGACCCTTGCTCACCACATGACCCAAGAATCTAATCTCCAACTGAGCAAACTCACACTTCTCCATCTTCACATAGAGCTTGTGCTGCCTCAGTCTCTCGAACACTCGCCTCAAGTGTTCCACATGTTCAGCCATGCTTGTGCTATGCACCACAATGCCGTCTAAGTAGACCACAGCGAACTCATCCAGAAAGTCGTATAGCACATCATTTATAAGGTTGCAAAATGTCGCAGGGGCGTTAGTTAATCCAAACGGCATAACTAAAAATTCGTAGGATCCATACCGAGTAACGCACGTTGTCTTTTGCTCATCGCCTTCAGCTATCTGCACTTGCCAATACCCACTCCGAAGATCCAACTTAGTGAACACCTCCGCCCTTAACAGCCTGTCCATCAAATCCTGAACCAAAGGCACCTAACACTTATTTTTAATCGTTACCTTGTTCAGCGCTCGATAGTCCACACACATCCGAAGTGTACTGTCTTGCTTCTTCTGAAACAATACCGGGGGACCATATGGAGGTTTGGACGGTTGGATGAACCTTGCCTCCAACAATTCACCAAGTTGTTTCTGAAGTTCCCGCAGTTCTATCAAGGACATCCTATATGGGGCGCGTGCAAATGGGATCGCTCCAGGAACCAGCTCGATCCTGTGATCTATCTCTCGACAAGGGGGATGATTTTTTGGCAACTCTTTCGGCATCACCTTCTGAAACTCCCTCAACAAACTTGCAACCGCATCAGGGACTTCCGCCACGTAGTCTTCGCTGATCTCCCACAAGGCAGCGAGATAGGTCTCCATACCTTTCTTCAACCCTTTCTCGATGCTTATAGCCGAAACATGCCCTACCGATGTCGTAGCATTCGTCGTTCCACCATCGAACCTACAACAATTCATGTAGAAGGAATTTTGTTCATTCATCAACATCATACCTCCCCAACTCGGATACAGCACCACCTTTGCTACTTTAAGGAAATCGATTCCCATGATCATCTCGAAATCCTCCAATGGTATGATGATGAAGTCCATCTTGGCACGCCAACTTCTACTGCTGACATGAACGTTGTAAGCAATTCCCGCAACTGCTTGTGCCTTCCCCGTAGGGGTTTTGGTTCTCATCGGGGCCTTGGACACCCTTATGTCCAACTTCCGAAACATCCTTTTCGCTAGGAAACTGTGGGTCGCACCCGTATCCACCATTGCGGTCACGTCCTTTTCTCCAACCTGTGCACCCACGTACATTAGTCTATCAAAGGGAACTGACTCACTACTAACTGCCTTAATCAGGGCGATCGGATTTAGCGCCGCATCATTCGAAGAAGCACTGTCTTCTTCAGCAATCAGTGCGTTCATCTTCTCTTTCCTTGGGCACTCTCTCGCAAAGTGTGGACTGCTACACAAGTACCAAGCAACCTTGACCTTCTTCGAGGACGTCTCCCCGTTCTTCAAGCCACCATTCTGCTTACCCTTGCCTTTGAAATCCCCCTTCTTGGAGTCTTTCTTTTTCTTCTCCTCGGCCTTCTCTTGTTGGGCGTGACCTTTGCCCTTAGAAGAATTTGAGGAGCCCACCTTAGAGTCTTTCGCCATACGAAAATCCACCAAAGCATCGGCGGCCGTGATTGCACCAACCACGTCCTTCACATTTTGCCTCTGTAACTCCATTTGAGCCCACGGTTGTAACCCAGATAGGAAATTGAAGAGCTTGTCCTCATCTGACATATTCTTAATATCCAGCATTAGCGAACTAAAAGATTTCACATAATCTCTTACCGATCCATCCTGCTTGAGCTTCTTCAAGGCATCCCTCGCGAGCCAAGAAGTATTCATGGGAAGGAACTGATCCTTGAGCTCCTTCTTCGTTTGTGCCCACGTTTCCACGGGAGTTCTACTCGAGTTGATCTCCGCAAAGGTCCTCGTCCTCCACCAGAGCTTGGCATCCCCATCCAAGTACATGGCTGCCACATTGACCTTTTCAGCATCGGATAGCCTAGCAGTCGCAAAGTACTGCTCCATGTCCTACAAGAAATTCTCCAACACCTTGGCATCCCGCATGCCTTCAAACACCCTAGGTTCACGTACCATCACAGAAGAAAGTTGAGGTGTGGAGCTTTCACCTCGCTCGACATCTATGGTTGCAACAGCACACCTTAGCACATTGATTTCGAACTGGGACTCCTCTTGTGCCTTCAGCACATCCTCCATCTAATGTTGCAACTATTGGATCCTCGCCTCCAACATCTCGAAACGAGTATTGTGAGAAGTGACTTCTTCCTCCCCTTGAGGAATAGGTCCAATGAGTGCCTCCACCCTAGACACACGTTCAGTCAAGTTGCCTACAACCATTTCGAACTTTGGCTCTGATACCAGTTGATACAAAGGTCACCTTTGGGACTCGAACTTTCACCGAAGTCTATCGCCAAACACCCTTTGCATGGAAGTCTCACTTAGATCCGTTTAAGCAAGACTCAGCCCTCAACGAACCTTCGAAGTGTTTACGTCGCATACACTCGAAGAAACAATGCTAAGAAAGCAATAAGAACAAAGACAACAAGGAAACACAGAGATATGGTCAAAAACTAACTTTATATACTTTCCCTCAAAAGAATACAAAGAATGCTCTCTCTAATGAAGTGAGTAGAGCAGAGCTTGAATGAGCTATATATAGGCATCTTAACTTGCCTTCCAAGTTACATTCAGAATTCCACTATATCTGAACTGCCTAAGATCGTGCTAGATCACGTCTATCCTTATCCTTATCAGATTACATCACGTGTACCAATTAGATGACACCCCCGTCTAAATAGGACTCTAACTGATAAGATAAGATAAGATAACAACAAGATAGAGTTTACATTCAACTAGGAAACTAATATCCGTGTCCTCGAAGAACTCCACTGTCTTCAGATGTTTAGTTCCACTGTAACTCTAACTCCTCGTCATCGCCACGTCATCCAAGATCTCCCCACGATCTATATCCGCTGATGATGCAGTGTGATCTCGTCAAAGCCCACGTAGCACATTGGCCTGATCCAATGCTTCCCACAACAAGTCCGTTAGTCGTGGTCCATTCATCCGAGCGTGGCTAAGTCCTTAGTCCATCAAGTCCTAGCCTGGGTCGAGTCAATCTCCCCAAGGTCCGAGACTCTACCAAAATTCATACCAAGTTTGATCCCACTCGCCCACGTTTGCCTTAGTGTTTTTGCATGCCTCCCTCATGCTTGGATCCAGCTAACCTTCCGCCTAAGGCCCTTCACAAAGGTAGCTGAGAAGTGCTCCGAAACTTAGGGGTCTAACACTAAGCATATAGCTTAGTGGGTAAAAACTAAGCACATATAATTTGACGATTGTTTCTAACTATCAACTAACATTCACATACAATAAATCATATCAAATCTCATATAACCTTTAATTGTTCAAATTACTGAACATCCTAATATCATTTGCTTCAGAACATATTATAACATATCAGAATAGAATACATAATATACTTGCTTCAAACTTACTTATATCTGAATAGAATATTAGAATCACAAAACTGAACCTTAAAGTATCTGAATAAATCTTATTTACATCATAACAACATTTAGCTATATCAGAACTGAATTTAACTTATATCAGACTTGAGCATATCAAAACACAAAATAAGTTAGTCTATTAATTCTTTTTACAGAAATGGGTAACGGGACTAATACAGGAGATATCGTGATCGGTATCACAGAACAAGAGAGACCTAAGTCTCATTAACAGATGACAAGAGACACCGTAGTGTCAGTAACAAGAGACACCGAAGTGTCACAGGAGCAGCTGCAGACCGTTCTACGCATGTCTATTTATCTACGACTAGGACTTGACAGTTTTAAAAACAATCCATTTCAGATTTCACAATCACAAGAAAAAGTTGTTATGTCATTATTCCACTTTCCTCAAATTGAACTTATAAATACACATTCAACTAATCTTGCCTAATAGCATAATCATTTGCAATAATGTACCATTAAAGGCATTATGTGTTTACACATTCCATAACATGACACAAAGTTCCATTTTGTAACAATCATATTCAATTCACATAACATAAACCTTTTGAAATACATTGTTTATTCAAAAGAACACATTCACCTTTAAACATATCATTCCTTTCAACTTTAAACACAAGATTAATTAACCTCACATTCTTTAATTAATTACCTCCATAAATAAACTATAACTCAATTATCTTTTTCTCCATTAATTTAACATTATCTAGGTTTATTTTTAACCTCAACTCAGTTTAATAAAACCATTGTTAAAAGTCCTAACATTATATATGTCAACAATTACACAACCAAGTTTAGCATTTTTTTATTCTAGATTTTCTTAGGATAGGTTTCGGGTCAGATTTTCGTGGCTATTTTGACATAGAAACTGAGGCTTTTAAGCAATGTGTTCTTCTAGACAAATGTTCCTCTATGTCTTAAGTTTCTAATGAACTATAGTTCATACAATTTGATTCAGTATTCTAGAATTTATACTCAATATACTACAAACTATGTACATTTGAAATTTTGGCTAGTGAATGATCATGCACTCAAAGTTGTACAACTCATATCTCTCAGTTCCAGTATTTAAAAATTACAAACTTTATACCATTTGAAAACTAAGAGAATAAGCTAAAACTTTTGTTAAGGTAATTTTGTTTGATTCGACCTACATCAATATATTTTATTCGATAACAAGAAGATATGATTTATGTCTTGAGTAGTGCTACAGCGTAAGCTAAGACTTAATTTCAAGCTAAATTTCAAGACCCTTAAGGATAAAATTCAAATTCTATTCCTTCATGAAAGTTGTAGACCTATGTATTTAGTTTAATTTACAATTAAGACCACCCCATTTGGACATCTTTATGTCAAGTAATGGCCAAAATACCAATTTATATACAGTGAAACCTATTCAGTGAAACTTCTACAATTAACTCACATCGTACACCTTCAGCACCCCCCATTCACCAAAATTCATGAATTCCACTTCAATTACACCTTATTAATGCCTCAATTACACATCAATTTTCTGCCCAGAACCAATTCCAAAATCATTCAGTAAACAGCTCCCAATCCTCGTCTTTCATACATTAAAACCGAAACAGCATATGCCAAACTAGAATTATTTTTCTAACACCTAATGTTCAACATCATAACATATATTTCTGGAGTCCTCATTAGGTATCATAAAACTTATATGAATACATGCTATCAAGTCTAGAATTCCCTTACGTCTTTAACTTCAAAGAACCAGCTGAGCAGCCCTTCCAAACAACCAACACATACCTAAGTTTAATGTGTAACTTTCAACATCAATAAGGTAATAAACATAGAATCATAAGAGCTATTTCTTAATAAAATAACTTACAAAGCTTCCAAAGGATCCAAACTCCAGCAAAATTCCAGAAGTTGGAGAGAGCATGGGAGTTTCGGTGGAGAGAAGGAAGCAAAATGAAGAAAGAACAAAACAGAAAATGTTTTTAGTAGAAACTTGCTTCATCACCATCTAGGTGTCACTCCCACCATAAGGCATATGTCTTCTTTGCATGTGTCACACATATCCTGCACTTAAGCTACCATTTGTCACACTTCCATTAAACCATTTATCACTTAATGAATGCTACCAAATGTCACAATTTAATTAGGCCACTTGTCACTTTATTAACAATGCCATTTGTCACATTCTTGCCAAGCGATTTGTCACACAATGGAAGATGCCAAATGTCAAGGTATTAGCTATGCCAAATGTCATTAACTCTTTGGCTTAGTCATTCTAATTTTCATGTACCAACTTAACTTGTCACTTGATAATTTTCCAAGTCCAAACATACATTTAAATACCTCAATTCTCTAATGGTGTCAATTAACTCCAATTTACTAACTATAATTCATCAATACTAAAATTCAAGTCATATGCCTTTCACATTCAAATTATAGCACAATTTTAACTCCTATCTCATATGTACTTTCATGAACATGTATCATTTCACCTAGGGTATATTTTGGGGCCTTACAATGAATCTGATAATTATAATCTCATTATAATTTTATTTGTAATGTATATTTATCTCATGTAATTTATCATATACATCTAAATATGTATAAAATAAAAAATGTCTTCAAATAATTATGTCATTAAACTATAACTAAAAGATTGGTTGTATGAAATAAACCAATAATCTCTCACTTGCACTAAGACAATTGTTTAAGTATCTTATACTATATCACTATATGACAATCATGCTACTGCTGGGATAGTAGTTTAGTGAGAGAATTCTACAAGATTCTCTATAAAGGAGTATTTTTTAAAATCTTACAACTTTCATTTTAATTATCATCGTAATTAAGAGAAATTGCCTAAATACATACTTAGATCTTTGATGAGACCTTTAGCTCATTTCGTATGCCCAATGGCTCTAGCGATCTATAATACATTATTACTATTTTAAACAATGCAATGAACTATACCCATTTCATTAAAGAACTTGTTGATCCAATTAATCATTTCCACCAAATGAAAAAATGCATTATAGCTTAGTTAACAACCATTGCTATGTTGGAACCTCTTCAATATCAAAATAATATTGTTCTAAGTTAAATATAACTTAATCAGGACTTACTCTAAAGTTAATATCCATATAACCTTGAACTCAAATATCAACTCATACATAGAATAATAAATATCTTAAATACTAATCACCTTTAGTACATTATCTATGTACTTAGATAGAATAGGTAAAAAACTTCTATTTCCATCTCTATAGATCTAATTCCTATAATTAAGTTTTTACATATTCATATCCAATCAGAGTTGTCTTGGGCAATTATATTTTCAACAATTGAAAAAACAAATTATTATTCTCTCTATAAGTAATATGTATTGACATACTCCCACTAAAGAAGACAATTATACTCCTATTAACATTCTTGTAGACATGATAAATTCACAATTTTTTCTAAAACAAACTCTTTGAATTCATCATGAAATGAAATCTTTTAACGTTTCATGACCTTTCAATTATACATCAAATATATCAATAAAGGTACAATTTCTAATTGGATGCATTGCCATATGATCTAAACCTTTTAAATTTCATCTTACTCTCACTCTTTATCTTGAGAATCATTGTCTTATAAGTGTTCATTGAAATAAACAATTTGTTTAATAGGTTTGTAAGATTATATGTGATGTTTTGAATATCTTATAACATATTTGACCTTTTGACTCTCTTATAACCTTTTATTACCCAAATTTTATTCTAAAATTATTGATAATGTATGCTTCAACTAAGCATCACATCCTTAAATCATTAACTTGACTCTTTCAAATACTTAGTGTTTCATATGATATAAAATCTTTTTAATTGATTTAATTGGAACTATTGAAGGTAAGTTATTATACTATGCATAGCTATAGAAGAAATAAATATTGCATCATATAATATCTGATATGGTATTTTTCTCCTTACATAAATATACATTTATGGAATTTTTGTTGTGAAGGTAGTCAATAGGGAATCTCATTCTTTATAGATAACCAAAAAATTTAAAACTCAAAGTACTTCAGCATTCTTAATACTTAATTTCTACTTAGATTTAAAAAATTTGAACTTTTCAATAATTTTAAATTATATTTCATTTAGTACATATGATTATATGACATAAAGTCATTAATAATACAATGAAATACAAGTATCAGTCTTTTATGAATTGTTATCACATCCAATACATCACGTGTATAAGATTTAACAATTTAATACATATAGTCATATATATTAAATGAAATACAAGTATTATCCTTTTATGAATTGTTATCACATCTAATACATCATATGTATAAGATTTAACAATTCAATGCCATCATATTCTTTCATCAAAGTTTGATTTAGTTATTAATCAATTTAACAAGTTTCATAAGTTTTATATGATTCATATTAAAAAAAGATACATATATCAACTTTATGATTCTCATTATTAACCAACATGACGTAAAAGAATAGTCGCAGTTATCTAAATTTGTATTCTTTGTCACCTATGGTAAGTGTAAGTTTTCCTTGATCTAATACATACAAAATATTTGTATAAATTTTGATTAATTACTTTTACTCAACAATCAATTTCTTATCATGCCTTGAACATCGTAATAATATTGGATCTAAATTCAGCATCAAATACTTAAAAGCACTAATTAGAAATACATGTGATCTCTGTCATATCACGTGTAGACAAGAAAATTTATGCAATCATTTTATTCTTACAATAACTATTCTCATACTATAGCAAAGCCTTTAATTAATGTCCATATTTATGCTTTTAGTAGGCTAAATTGAGTGGAATAATTCTATCAAGGAACTATACCTTTTAGCACTACTTCATACAACTTCTTGCATTTTACTATTATGGTGTTGACATACATCTTACAGGATTTTGATAAAGTTTATGAGATATTAATTAACTCAAAATGTCATTACATTTTGTCATTCATATGATTTTTGACATATCTCTAAAACTTTAATATCAAATTCTCAACAAAGATTAATAGCGAAATTGCATAATGGATATACACCTTTCCTATCTAACTTTGAGAACTTTTCTCAAACTTAACCATATCTAATGAATCAAGTTCACCTATTATCAACTATACTAAACAAGGTAAATTCCACTCACAACAAAATATAAAAGTAAGAAAAGCAAGCAATTGATTATATGTAATGACTATCAAATAAGAACAAGAATTTAATCACTTATTTGGTTGCACCTATTATTTTATTTGAAATAATAGCCCTCATTGCTATTCAGAAAGATTATTTTAATTTTTCTAGTGGGCTAGGATCCTATTTAAATTTACTTGACTTTGAATCACTCGACGAACCAACTAAATTTAAATTAGGTAGATAATAACTTTATCAGTCACATCTCTTGTTATTACTAGATCCGTTAGGGGACGTCTCTTACTTAAACATATCTTATATGCTATTCTTAACCTTGCCTCTAAATTTATATGATCATGGGTCACTTATCTAAATCATACAAATTTAGTTAAGTAAGACCTATTAATTTAAGAAAAAAACATATTAGGGTTAAAAGGGTCTTGAGTCACTCAACAAGTCTTATAATAAACAGAACTCTAGTTTTATTCTTAAATAATGAAAGATAACAATCATGTTCTTAATGTGTACCTAATATTTTGTTTGTCTCATCAAACACAAAATTGTATGTAAAATATCACTCATATAAAAGATGCAATTTAACATGTATATATATCAACCATATAAATAAAGTATTCAACTTATGTACTTATAATCAACTTATACGCATAAAATATCAAGTTTCGTTTAGTTCTAGTTATTAATCTTCATAATCTCAAATATATTTCTAACACTTTGGATAATTAAATTAGATTAAACTTATTGATTCTTAAAAAATTAAATTTATTAATTTGATTTTAAAATAATTTCAAATTCAATTTTGAAACTATTTTCAATTATCTTGACTCCTTTAACAAAATATTATTGAAAAAGATTTTTTAATAAATTATATTTTTTACTTACTATAATTTAGAAAACTCACATTTTTTTTCAAAATTTAACAAGTAAGACGTTCTAATCTAATTAGGAATTATTTCTAATACTTTTCTTTAGTTAGAAAACTGTTTTTTAATATTAAAATAAAAATACTTTCAAAATTAAATAAAACACTTTCAATTTAATTAATAAAGTCCTTTATATTATTTATTTAGAGATTGATTTCTTCTTAATTAGAAAAATATTTTTTAATAAATTAGAGATATGTTTCTTCAAAACTATTAAAAATCTCATTTTTAATTAATAATTGATTTTTTCAAAATTTAATCAAGAAAATAAACTTTTCTAATAAATGAAGAAACTTATTCTTTATAAATAAAGAAACAATTTCTAAATAAATAAAATAATAATTATCAAAATATTTTTAATTTAAATTTAAATCAATCAAATTGATATAAATAAATTTCAATAAACATCTTTCTTAATTATTTAAGAAAATATTTTTCCTAATTTTAAGAAGTCAAATTTATTAATTTCAATTTAATTGAAATATAATTAATTTTAATTCTAGAAACAACTTTTTCAAAATTTAATTATGAATTAATTTAATTATTAATCTTAATCACATTAAGAAAAATAATTACTTTAATTTTATAATTAAAATTTTGATTTTAAACAATTTTACAAATTTGTTTCATATTATGGCTTAGAATACTCTCTTTTGAACTAAGGGTAAATTTATTCAACTTTTATAGCTTATTCTAAAACTAGAATAGACCTATCCTTGTACCCAAACAAGTCTTATTTACGTTAGGAATATCTGATTCCTAACTTAGAACAATCCGAATACTATTTCCAAACACCCACTACCCTAACCCTAGAACAGTTTTATCCTTTTCACCAAACACCACCTTCTTCCTCCTTAAACGAACCCTAGCCTTCCAAGACACCAAGTCATCGCCACCTTCAAGAACTACCGCTAGCAGTGTTCTTCTCTAAATGCAGCCACCGTCGCTGTAGCTTGACGTTGCCATTTGGCCTGCTTTAGCCACCAGCGAGACACCAACTTCTCTGGACGCGTCTTCTATATATTGCCGCTGGTTGGCCATCATGTCTGCCTTGCAGTGTTTCCTTGTGCCACCAACAGTCACCGCTAGTATGAACGCAAAGCTCACCTTCCCACGCATCACAACTCAACGTTGATGGATGGACTTCTCCAACCACGAACCGCCCCGCCAGCCAAGCATCTCTAACGCAGCTAGCTTGCTTCCATATAAACATTGTGCCCCTTGTCAGCTTCTCTAGCGACGACCACTGTCCCCATCTTATGGAGCTTCACTTCGTTTGCGACCAAACAACACAATAACACAATCAAAACTCTAACCATTGCACAACTCCAGAACCCAATGCATCATTCAAGGTCTTTTGTGTGTCTGAGGTTCTAAAACCCTTTTCTATATGTTCGAAGGATTTGGGTTCTCAACCCCGCGTTTACATGTTTGAACTCTTTAAACAAATCCAACTTGTCTAAAGAATTAAGGTGGATGGCACAATACGAACAATTCAGATTTAAGGAACATTCCGTCCTATCCAAATATGATTATAAGATTAGGGTTTAATTTCAATTTCAAAATTAAAAATCAATAATAATCAAAAAGTTTATTCAAATTATAGAATTAAATTTGACTATGATACTACTGTAGAAAAATCGGGGTGAGATCTGATCTCACACTTAACGAAATGATAATGAAAATTTTTCTTTTTGATTTTCCAAAGGCCAAAATCAGTTTAAATTCTATAAATGTTTAACACATAAATTATAATGAAGTATAATTTGTAATTCATACCTTATTACGGAGCTTAATATTTTTTTTGTCGTATCCTTTGAACAGTTTTTGAAATAAGCTCTTCTCAATCATCGTAGCTGTACAAGTGTCCAGCTTTTAATAATATCCGCAAAATGAATTGAGAACTTTGTAACTATTACAGAGAGAGTTAGACAAAGAATATTAGTTTCCTTAGAGCTTAAGCCTATTTATAATAGATTTTGGACATTTAAACAATTTAATTGAATTTTATTTAATTAAACTTGTAATTATAATTAAATACCAACTATGCTGAAATAAGAGATATTTAATAAATAAGGATTAATATGAAATGTTAAAATAAAGTTTTTCAAACTTTACTATCAAGCCTAACTTGACTAAAACACTTTTCTCTCTTCAACACGTTATTTGTATCTGACCGATTAGGTTTTTAAATATGTTGACAATGGATATATATTATAACCTTAAATCATATTTAAGATTAGATAAATTTAATAATCTAATTAAGCAATTAATATCCATAAAAATTTGACGTCTAACAATATATTATGACCATCTAAATATTTAAGAATATAAAAATTATCTTGACTAACCTTTCCATGTATTAATTTTTTGTATAATTCAATCTTTGCATCACACAATATTTTGATTATACATAGAGCATGAAATTAATACTTACTCTATTTAAGTCTAATCATATTAGTTCTCTAACATTAGTAATTGATTTAATTAATTACGTTTGAAAACTATTTTACAAAGTTTCATTTTACCTTGGCCAAAGATTTTTTGAATCAATACTAATCGAGAATAATGGAACAGTCTTCCTAATTACTTTAGGGTGATGAATCCCATATTGATCAGTTAACTACCTCCCTATAGTTTATGCTATATCCAATGTCTACTGACTAAGTTGCTTTTGACTAGAATATGTCATAAATAGTATCAAAACATAATCATTCCTATATAAGATAATTTTGAGGATCTCAAGTCAAAAGATCACATAGATGACGCTGGGGATCTGAAGTCAAAATATCACTTATACAATCATCACAATGAGAATTTTCATAGACATACAAGTAATGTTCTAAATGAATTTCTCATGTAAGGTCAGTTTAGTAAACTTGTTCTCTAACAAGTATCCATACATTTGTTTAAATATTTTCATACTTTAGTCTATAAGAACGACTACTTCTTTTATAAGAATTTTTTTTTACGTTTTATTAATATCTATTATGAATAGAACAATGACCAGGAATAGATTAGGGATAATATATAAATGCAATATGAATCTCATAATTATAATATCACCATAATTTCATTTGCAATGTACATTTATCTCATAGACTTTATCATATACATTTGACTATGTATAAAATAAAAAATGCTTTAAAATAATTTTGTCACTGAACTACAACCAATTGATTGGTTGTAGGGTATAAACAAACACCTTCTTCTTATTAAGTTTTAAAAAATCTATAACTTGATAAAAATGCGATAAAGGTCTAAAAAAAACCTAAATAGAAAGAATAGCTTTTATAAGATGCTATCTTTATCTATTATTTGATATTATCTCCTTTTTTATTTATTTTGGTGCTTGAATATTAAAATTAATTTTTTTTTATTTTAGGAGATGAAAAATGAAGATTGCATTAAATCGGGGCATTATTGATGATAATCACGAATTTTGGATAAAGTGAAGAGATTGCTTCAGTGGATAAGATTGATCACTTGAAGAGTTAGAGTTTAACTGAGAAACTTCCTTTTATTCTTATCATGTAGAAATTTGAATTTGAATTTGTTTTGATAGACATCTTTGTAAGGTAGAATTAGATCAGAAAAATCTAATAAAAGGGACGTTCCTCACAGTAGAATGAATAGTTCTCTTCTTACTTTTCTCTCAATTCTTTGTCTTTCTCCCATTTTTGTTATTGGAGCAAAAGCTATGTGTGAATAAATTCAATTGTTCTAATTTAAGAGGAATCGATATCCTAGTTGTAATTTTTTGAGGTTTTGTGTTCTTAACTTTTATTCATGCTTTAATATTTATTGTTTTGACTTGTTATATTTGATGAATTATTAATATTAATTAATTTGACAATTTAATTTATTATTCAATCACTATCCATGAATTCAATGATCTGTAATTGTCATAAAGGATTGTTACAAGTAGCAAACAGGTTACTTATGAATTTGCATATTTAACTTATGATAAACAAGAAAACTAAGTTGAATAATTGCATTTATCTCGATTATTATTTGATTTAGGGTTAGTCTTTTTCACTAAGCTTATTGTTATCGTTTATTTGATACAGAATGTTATCACACCCAGTCAAATGGATGGTAAGTTTTGGTTTGGATGCTAGGTTTGAACCAATAATTTAGAAAATTTTGAGACTTATTACGGCTATCCTAATATGTTTCGGACTATCTGCTTGAATTATAAAATATATTCTTTTTAGACCAATGCTTACTTTTACAATTAGATAAGATCTTTCTCTTGAATAGGAGTTGTGTATTATTGAATTCCCCCTTTTTTTATTCAGTTGATTCAATTTGATTTCTTATTAATTTTAGTTAATCAGTTATTTAATCAAAAATCCCTGTTTTATTTTATTAATTGAAATTAAGAAGCTACTGTTTAGTTCTCATGGGATTTTTCCTGGTTCCACGACTACTACAAGAAGTTGGAGAATTAATATTATTTTGAGGGCTTTGACAATCTGACCAAGCTTGTGCTAAAATCAATTAGCCCATGAGAGACAATATAACAATAAAAACATACGATAAATTAGATAGAAGTTTACATACATATTGGTAACGATACAATAACTTAAAATCTAAATATTAAAATTAAGTTTAATATTTAGATTACGCTTATCAAATCATTTTGTTAATTGAGGAAGATTAAGCAAAAGAACCATATCAAAATTAAAAGGGGTGACTTTACCACTTTTTAATGGGGTTTAAACAAATAAAATATGTGTGAACATTAAATTCATTTAATTATTAAGTACCAGTTCTTGATGTTGAAAACAACGTTAAAAGATGTTATAAATGTAAAAAGTTATCAACTTATGGCAATATAAAGAAATTGTTAAGATATAGATTATAATATTTTAATTATTTAATTTTGGACATTATTTAATAATTGGACTAAGTTGAGTTGTTGTGGGCCTCTTCAAAGACAAGTTTGATACATTTCAATTTCTAATCAAGATGGGATATGATAATGGTTATCTTCTGAAAATTTAACTTGATTATGGTAACAAGATTATGGCTGGGATTCATATGTGATATGGGCTGAATGGTGTCATTTTTGGATGACTTAGCAGCTGAGATTTCTAAGGTGATTTTCGATGATCTCTACCAGCTGATTGTGTTTAGCTACAACTCTATCTGTTGCAAAATTTTATAGGTTGAATCATGTGACTTGTGCAAATTTTTTAGATGTGTTTTATTTGTAACTGTCGTTTCTTATTGGATGAGAAAGCATATATTTTTCTATTAGGGTTTCACACAACCTAGGTTGATGTGTGTGTGCTCCACTTTTCTTTTTTTATGTTGTCATTAATGTTGCATATTCTCCATCTTCTATTAGGGTTTCACACAACCTAGGTTGATGTGTGTGTGCTCCACTTTTCTTTTTTTATGCTGTCATTAATGTTGCATATTCTCCATCTTTGCACAGCAACAGTGGGCTGAAAAGTTGTTGATTTTGTGTTATTTTTAGAGCTATGTTATCTTATGCATTGAACGTCTATTAAGGTGGGCCGTGGAGCAGGTTGAAAGCGTTGATTTTTGCAGCTAGGATTTGATTATGTGTGCGTGAATCTTTGGTGGCTGTCTTATTGTTCATGGTGTTAGTTTTGTGGCTGTTGATTGTGAGTTGTGGTGTGAGAAAATTCCAGAAGTTACAGATGTTTTTCTTGGTCGATAGTATAATGTTTGTTGAGTAGATTGAGTCTTGAGTGGGTATGTTTCTGGTGCCTATTGATAGTGGTGGTGTGTGAAAAATTCCAGCAACTGTCGTGAATTTTGCAGCTCTGATTTTTACAACGTTTCAGTGAAGAAACGTTTATGTTTCTTGGTGAACAACTTTCTGATATCTCTTTGAAGAAGTTGGAATTATTAGGGAAGTTGTCTGTTTCTTGTTTTAAGTGTTTTTATTTACGTTCTTTATTGTTTAATCACTTGAGCTGTTTATTTCGTGTCATTATCATTAAACATTGTTGAGAAAATCCTCTGTTGAGGTTAATATGAGGCGGTCGTACAATTAGGTGTGATTTATTTACACAGGTAGTGAGGACAAGGGATAATGTCAAGGGCTGGGTTAGTCTACTCTGTAATGCCTTGAGTAAAACTATTGTTGTATCATAGGTGAAAGTAATTATGCTAGGTGAGGGCCCTGCAGACTTAGACATTGTGTGTCGAATTGCATTAGCAAATTTCATGTGTTAATTTGTTTATTTTGCATTTATTTTTGCTGTTTTTTGTTTGTGCGAGAAATAACCATGCCCAAATCAAAAATTTTGGAAAACTACACCCCTTCGAAAATTTACAATTGGTATCAGAGTGAGTCACCATATTAGAACTTGATATGTCAAGTTGTTGTAGATCTGTGTTTCGCAATTATGGTTAGATGATTCAAATAGTTAGATAAGAGTATTCATTCAGACATAAGGAAAAAAAGCATTAATCATCAGGACACCATTGTTAGATTATTCAAATTATCCTACATGGAAATCACAGATGAAAGTATTAATTCAGACACAAGGAAAAAAGCATGGAACTCAGCTTTAAATGGTTGGACACATCCAGTGATGACTGATGAAAAGGAAAAAGCAGTGCTTAAAGATGCATTTGAGTGGACAAAGGTTGAAGAAGAGAGAGCGCTTGGAAATTCTTAAGTCCTACACGTCATCTTCAATGCAGTTGATGAAGGTCATTTTGCTATGATATCAACTTGTGAATTGGCGAAAGAAGCGTGGGATACTTTGCAAACTATACATAAGGGATCGAAATATATGATAGCCTCAAAACTTCACATGTTGGCTGTGAGATTTGAATAGCTGAAGCTGGATGAGAGTGAAACCATTGGAGACTTCCATGAGAGAATAGCAAACCAAGCGCATCAACTTGAGAAGAAGTACTCTAACCTGAAACTAGTTAAGAAAACATTGAGATCGTCGCCTCCGAGTTTCATATCAAAAATTACAACAATCGAGGAAGCTCATGATATCAATGAATTATTATTGGATAAGGTAATTGGAACTCTTACCAATTTTGTTATGAATTTCTTAAAGGGCAAATAAGAGAGGAACAAAGGACTGATATTGTAAGTCGATATTGGTAAAGTCGTGAATGACTTTGAAGATGAATTCGATGAGAATGAGGATATGGAGTAATTGACAAACACTTTGAAGAATAGAAAAGGTAAGTCCTATACAAGCACTTAGGGTGATATGAATCTCGAAGTGAGTATGGTAGTGAAGAAGAATTTGTGAGTAGTGCTGCATTGGTTGCTTTATACAACAAAAGTCTAATTGCTTACTTAACAACAACCAAGAAGGAAGAAACTGATAATGAAAAAGCGGATAAATCAAAATTTGAAAAAATGCAAATGAATCAACTCAAAGTATAACCTCAGATTATGACAGTAATGATAGTGGTTCAGATGGCAAAAAGGAGGATGTCTATGAAGCCTATGAATTAATGTGTAAAATGGGTACAAACATGCAAGAAAAATGAAAAGCTAAAGAAGGAAAACCTCTCCATAAACAACATCATTCAAGATCTAGAGAAAAAGTTGTTATCTACATTAGATGAGCTTGATGAAACAAAAATTGAAGTTGGTTAGTACGGAAAAAGGAATAAGAATGCTAAATGGAGGTATAGAAAAATTAGAACAATTGATGGAATGCTAGAAATTGGTAAGATTAAAGGAGATCTCCAAGACATTGGCTATAAAGGTGAATGTTCTAAGTCTAATGATGAGAAAAGTGGCGCAATCAGATCTGTCCAAGGAGAAATCTCAATGAAGAATCGGAAGTTTATACCTACATGTTACTTTTGTGGGGTTATTAGGCACATAAGGTCAAAATGCTAGAAGTTACTACAAATGATATTTCAAAGAGGTCAAAATCGAAAATCTAAACATTTTCCATTAAATTTTCAACAACAGCCCACATTACCAAAACATATGTGGGTTATAAAGGGTCAATTACAAGCACAAAGACGTAGTGAAGAAAAAACAAGAAATTGTCCAAATTCATAGTTAGTTGTTGCTGTTAAAGAAATTGATCAAACAGATGACTAATTGGTTCCTTATGAGGGAGGAATCAACCAGACATTTGATAATAAAGTTAATGTAGCGAGGAATAAGACCAAGTTTGAATTTCTTCGAGGGACATAGGGGTTGTGTTCTTTACATTTTTGAAGTATAATGATTTTTTTTAAACAAAACAAAAAATAAAAAAAAGGTGCAAAGGAGTTATCGTCTAGGTTTTCTTAGTTTTTATTTATGAGTTTTCTAAGGTTCAGTTGATTGGTGTGTGTTTGGATTTTTCTTTACTTGTTGAGTAGTATATTTGATGTGGAAATGAGGCTTTGTTTGATGATTTAAGAATTCTTCTTTTGGACTTTGATTGATGGAATTATGTCAAGAATATGTTGATGCTTGGTTGGAGACCTGTAGGAAGATTCAAGTTTTCTATGATTTGGGTTTCTCAAGTTTATCTTAGTTTCTTTTTATATCGAGAATTTGCGTTCATATCGTTTATATGAGGAAGAGATTGATTAAGTTTGATTATGATTCGTTGAATGCATTTTTGGGGTTTATGAATTTAATCAGTCGTATGTAGATGACTGATCGCAGCTCTGTCGTTCGATTAAGAAATCGACCTTGGAAACCGGTCAAAATAATTAAATTCCAAGATTGTAGCAAGCTGAACCTCGGGTCGTCTCTCTCGTTGGAACCGATGGAAATTGATTTAAAAAAACTAGCCTAAGTCGAATTATGCAATGAAAGCAATTAAAAGGGGGTTTTGATTGGTTGGTCAAATTTAAGAAAAGGAAAGGTATAAAAGAATCTTTTTGGATTTTTGGGAAACTTTGCAATTGGTAAAAACTAAGATTGAAATCAAATTTCTAAAATCCTCTTGAAAATGGGCTCAGGTTATCACTGTTCAAAATGATTTTTGGGGTTGGAAT
>JAOTBA010000004.1:8387922-8403447 GCA_025629845.1 Erythroxylum squamatum | reverse complement strand
TCATCAATTAGGAGCCAGCAAGTGCATAAAAAGTTAAGAAATTGCGGCCAATTTATAAAGTAAACTTGGCTCAATCAATGACTTTGATGTAAGAAATGATATGTTGGCTAGTGCTTTGATCGGTGATAAATTATCATCTTGGCCTTCTGCTATTGTACTACGTGCTTATGATTCTTCTGCTGCACTTACTGTTGATTTTTATGTTTCTTTATTCGCTAAGATTGATTGTATGGAAGTAATTCTTCGTTTTGGCATTGTTTTGTCCCAAGGGGAAGATATATGATTGTTTTTGGTGATTGTTCAATTCAGGACTAGATGTGAATATTAGTCTTGCTTTTTGGCATCTTTTTGTCCCAAAGGGGAGAATGGATGACTATTGTTTATTTGGATATTTGTATCTTCGGATAATTGCTTATGCTTGGATCTTGTTGACTGATTAAGGGGGAGTTCTTTTGTTAGTTCTCATGTGGTTTGTGACTTCAATATTATATGTCCAATTATCTCCTTTAAGGGGAGTATTTTAAGTGTGACAAATAATGCGAAAAAGAGGGAGATTGTTAAGGTATACATTATAATATCTTAATTATTTAATTTTGGACATTATTTGATAATTGGACTTAGTTGAGTTTTTGTGGGACTCTTCTAAGACAAGTTTGATAAGTTTCAAATTCTAATTAAAATGGGATGTGATAATAGTTATCTTCTGAAAATTTAACTATATTATGGTAGCAAGATTATGACTGGGATTCATATGTGATATGGGATGAATGGTGTTGTTTTTGGATGACTTGGCAGCTAAGATTCCTAAGGTGATTTTTGATGATCTTTACCAGCTGATTGTTTTTAGCTACAACTCTATCTTACAAACGTTTGTAGGTTGAATCACGTGACTTATGTAGATTTTTTAGATGTGTTTTATTTGTAATTGTCATTGCTTATTGGATGAGAGGGCAGTTGTTTTTCTATTGGGGTTTCACCCAACTTAGGTTGATGTGTGTGTGCTCCACTTCTCTTTTGTTATGTTGTCGTTAATGCTGCATATTTTCTATCTTTGCACGACAATAGTGGACTGAAAAGTTGTTAATTTTGTGTGATTCTTAGAGTTGTGTTTTCTTGTGCTTTGAACATCTATTGAGGTGAGCTATGGAGCATATTGAAAGCGTTGATTTTTGCAGTTGGGATTTACTGATGTGTGCGTGAATATTTGGTGGTTGTCTTATTGTTCATAGCGTTAGTTTTGTGGCTGCTGATTATGAGTTGTGGTGTGAGAAAATTCTAGAAGTGCAGCTGCTATTCTTAGTCAACAATGTGATTTTTGTTGAATGGATTAAGTGTTGATTGGGTATGTTTCTAGTGGCTGTTGATAGTGGTGTTGGTATATAAAAAATTCTAGCAACCGTCGTGAATTTTGCAGTTCTGATGTTCACAACATTTCAATGAAAAAACATTTATGTTTTTTGGTGAACAACTTTCCGATCTCTCTTTGAAAAAGCTGGAATTATTAGGGAAGTTGTTTGTTTCTTGTTTCAAGTGTTTTTAGTTACATTCTTTATTGTTTAATTACTTGAATTGTTTATTCGTATCATTATCATTAAACATTGTTGAGAAAAATCCTCTGTTGATGTTAGTACAAGGCGGTCGTACTATTTGGTATGATTTACTTTCACAGGTAGTGAAGACAATGGATAGTGTCAAGGGTTGGGTAAGTCAACTCTGTAATGCCTTGAATAAAACTATTGTTGTATCACAGGTGAAAGTAATTAGGCTGGGTGAAAACCCTGTAGGCGTAGACAATATGTGTCTTGCTGCGTTAACAAATTTTGTGTGTTAATTGTTCATTTTACATTTATTTTTCTGTTTTTATTTGTGCTAGAAACAACTGCGTCGGAATCAAAAATTTTGCGAAACTACACTCCTTTGGAAATTTACAGAAATCAAATGAAAAATCGTGGAGGATATGTTATATATATACTTGCAACTTTACGTACTTATTATATGCATCTTATCGTATTTGAAGCATAACTGTGAAAGGAATTTATGGTTTTTTTTAATCTTCAAAACGAAAATTGAATTTTGGTAGTTGGACTTGTTAAGCATAGAAATCAGCTTACTAGCCCTGATTTGCTTATATAGAAATATAGTAGTCGATCATATTCCTAAACCGGTTAACCAGACAAGGACCAGTAATTAAACTAACAATCAAATAATGTATGATACATTAGAAAGAAGAGCCAACCGACCTCATCTGCAATACCCGTTAAACGGCCACATAATAACGTGGTTTGGTTGACATTGAGAAGGAGCCAAATGACTGTTTGTAAGCTAACCAACCCCAACTACAATACCCGTTAAACAGCCACATAACAATGTGGTTTAGTTGACATTGAGAAGGAGACAAATGACTGTTTTTAAGCTAAGCAAGGATGTACCAACCAATGATGTTCTCCAAAATCTATAATCGATAACCTGTAGGTTTCGTTACTTTTAAGTGACTGTTAACCTGTCCATAGTTGGTTTCCTTCGTCAACTGGCAATTGACGTGAATCCTGCTTCTTTGTTACAATTTCGCCCGTAAAGATTGGAAGTGATCTCATCATGCTGCGTTAATTTTGAATGTCTTAGATTCAACTCTTGGAAATCAGTTGGTAAAATAGCAGAAATACATCATGATGCCACATGCTATACATATCATAGATCTTTGCTAAAAAGGTTTTCGCAATCTTCCTTTAGAAATCCAATAAGTTGGATTTGGTACATGTACTTAAAAAAAAGAGTAAAGGGTAATTGGATCTCTTCAAACTCTTAATGTTATTTAATTAAGAGAGGGACATGAGAACTTTCAAGTTTATTATTGAATTTATCTTACTTTTTATTAAATTAAGTTCAATTTTATTAATTAGAATAAAATAGCATTATTTAATTAAATAAGTGGACCTTAATAATATATTCTCTTTGTTATCTAATCTTATTCAATTATTTTTATAAAGTATTAAATTTTAAATTTATTTATATCTTTGGAATAAAAATGAAGTTTCATAAATCATTCTTAATCAGAAAAAGAGTATGAATAATCAATAATACATTGTTACCATTACAAGGTCAACTCCACTAACATTGATGAGGTACAATTTTGATCAGTTGTTAACAATCTTTATTCACCACATTATTCTATGTGTACAAAATTTTGAAATATTTATTCTTAAAAGATCTATATCATTACTTGTTTTGACCTTAAAACCATTTGTGTTATATAAAAGATATTGTGTTTACGTCAATATATAATTTAGATAATTAATTAACTATCTTGCTTATATACCAATATTATTTTTGTATAATAAACTCAATCTTTATTTTTTAATTTCAATAATCTACTCATGTTTTCTATTATTTTAATATTTCTAATAAGATATTATCTTTTTATCACAAAATTTTAGACGTGATCTATATTTTATGTGTAAGAAGTACTTATATCCCATAACTTAATTATAATTTAAGATTAATTTTTTAATGATATCCACATTGAACATGCATTAATAGAGTATAGCATAAAATGTAAGACGGTAATTATACAAATTTTATTTTAAGAACAGGGTTATGCCCAAATTGACTTTGAATTGACATGTCGTTTAGGAGATCTTTCAGATTGGATCTGAAAATCCCACTCTGGACCGCACTTGTTAAGCAAAAGAATAATGTTGTCCACAAAATTGTGATTATTTATTAAAAAGAAGCACAAAACGTGATTTTGATATTTCTTTCTACAGTTGGTTGCGCGTGTGAAGAGATAGGATTGCTTAAAACGACAAATCACATGGGTGTCTATGTTATCGTTTTAACCTTTTGGCTACAACCCCTTCCTAAAGCTTGCATGTCACGTTTGTACTCTCTCTTTTAACACCTGTGTGGTATTTGCCACTTGCTTTGGAGTCACTTCATTTGTATTGGCACTTCTTTAAATGACCGGTTGATTAATCTTCTTCTTTTTAATATGTACCAATAAGAAAGAATATTTGGCTTAAGATGTACTATAATTAATTTGGAAGTGGAATCCCATAAACAAGTTAGTTTATCCAGATGAGTATCTTTTCTCTTTAGTGGATTGAAGAAAACCCACTCTCATGTTGGAGATTATTACGAAACTTCAAAAAGTGGAGAGATGGACTTAGATATTATATTAGTCATCCAAACCAAAGCAACTTATTATTATTATTATTTTGAGTTCATTAGAATTTGAAGTTACATATCTTCAAACTTGTGCTTCAGCGAAATTTTAACTGCGTATGTATATACGTGTTGACGATGATGATAAAATTACATATCCTTTAATTTACACATCTTGATATATGTGTATTAGTTGAAGTAATTGATTAATTACAAGTGTACTTTTAAGTATATATTTATCTTTTGGTATATATTCTGTAATCCGGCTCCGGCGACTTGTGCCTTAATTTCTGAGTTTCTGTTTTGTTAACATGTGTTTTGTACAGTACTGTGTGCATGCTTATGGGTAAATTAAGAATCTACGTGAGTACATATATGGGTAAAGAATCTTTGTGAGTTTGCGTGCGATTTCAGATTAATGCGCAAGAGAACAAAATCTAGGATGTTAACAGCCATTATTTCAGGAAATTCAATCTCAGAAACAGAATTGAATCGCTTCTGCGTATCGCGTAAAGTGCGGGGACGCCAGCTGTTCAGTGCGGGGACACCAGCTGTTCAATTCTCTTTAGCATGAGCATGAGCATGAGCAGGGTACCCTTCTTGCTTTCAGCCAGTGACTGTGCTGTGCCCATACCCCTCACATTTTCCGTTCATATCAGGTTGCTTTTAACAAGTCACCAGCATTTGACTAGCCTTTGCCAAGTAACTATAATTTGAAACACTTTGCTAATCATATTTATTTACGTATCGCAGCGCAGGTAGACAAACAAGTGGTTTAATTTCTATGCGTGAACCTTCATTGAGCCACTGAAGGGGAACTAGTCCAGGCCCAGCAGCCCTACAATCCAATCAGTTTGCAGTGACGCTCCAAATATTTTCAGGGATTAGAAGTTTTGAGTTTAAATTCTTTATAAAATTCTGTTCGTACTTTTAAGTATTAGAAAATAAGGTATTTCTATCTATTTTTTATTGTAAATTTTAAAGTTTTTGCTTTTTTTTTTTTTTTCTTTCAAATAAAAACAAAAGTCTGTTTAGTTGTTAATATTTTTATCGCTGTTAATAATTACATATTATAAAAAACTTAAAAATAAATTATTTTTAATTAAATAAATTTATTTCAATATCTTATATAACATTTATAAGTAAATTATTAATAAAATTATTTTATTTTATTAAAATAAAAAATATTTTTTAATTATTAAATCCAATTTTAATTGAAATTTATATATTTGAAGATATTTTAAATTTATTAATATTTATTATATTAATTTAATTAATTTAATTAAAAATTGTAAATAAAATAGTTCATAATTCTTGTTATAATTATATTATCTTATATTATTCATAATTTATATTTAAAATTAATATATTAAATAATATAAATTTAGTTGATAGTAAATCATATTATGAAAAAACAAAAACTACTTTTTATAATTTTTGAAAATTGGAAGAACTCAAAACCAAAAATAAAAAACAAAAAAATTAAACTTAAACTAACATTTTTTAATTAAATTTAAAAACTAAAACTAAAACTAAAAACAAACAAACTCACTTTACATTAAATAAGAAAATCAAATGACTATTTAAATTAAATTAGTTTTTTAAATTTAGGTCAATAATTCATTCACCATTGATAAACTATTAATTAGTATACTTAAAAGTTTACTTAGAGCCAATAAGAAATATAATAATTTCTTCGTAAGTAAAAATAAAAATAACTCGGTAATCCTAAAGACAATGCGATAAGCTGGTCAGCCCAACATTCACGTTGTCCAAAGGTGGTAATTAACATACCACATATCACCATTCCCAAGTTTCTAACAGACTAAGATACCATCACAGAAGAAAAAGAGCAAAAGGAAAAGGAATGTAATTCCCTCTTTTATTTAAGATAAAGCAGAGGAATATATGGGCACAGCACATATAAGTAAGATAAGTTTGATGAGAATTTTTCCTTTCTGCAAATGGAAGAAGGCAATAGGGAGTTTAAAAAAGGTGTTGTCCTTCAAGTTCTACTGCCCATCCCATTGGTTCTTCTTTTTTTTTCCTCCCTTTCATCTCGTTGGCTCCTCCGGTCGGAATTTTGTTTACCGTTGGCCTACCCTATTTCTGCTTTTGCATAGAAAATCCATTCTTTTGCAATTGTTCTTCTCAAAGAATAAACCGGGAATCATATAACTGGTAGATCAAGCATCTTGTGCCAAGGAATGTCAAATACTAGAGATGTGCAAGTTACTGATCAAGGTTTTGGTGTTAAGTATGCACCATTGAACTGTCTCAGCCATTTTAAGTTACTAATATGGCTTGAGATCAGGAAGGGTTTAGAAGTACTTTGTCTTTAGTAGCTCGAATTGAAATGTCGATATCTGGATTATTACTGCTGAGCAAGCGGACCACTTATATATAAAAGCTAAACTTCATTAAGAATAGGAGCCACATTACACAGTAGCTAAACGAAAGCTATATAAGAACTTGAACACGCAAATCGCTATATTGCAGTAGGCTACTTAATGCAAAGCACGCTAGACTATAATAATCATGCCAATTTTATTCTTGGAAACTTGAAGTGGATGGAGCGCAGTAAATGTTTAAGATAAAGCTTGGTTGGACTTAAGCATTTGACTGAGAGTGCCACTTAGATGGAGAGACATGATTTCATTGGTGGAACCCACGAGCTTTCCATTGATGAAAACTGCAGGAAGTGGCGCATTGCACCCTAACCTCACAATAGCTTTCTCCATTTCTCGCCCATCAGGGTCTCCGTCAATGTCGTGTACCAGAGGCTCCACTCCAATTTCCTGGAACAGGATTTTGACAGCATAGCACAAGCAACATGAGCTCTTGCTGAATATCACTACCCCTTTCTCTGAGGCTAATGCCAGCACCTTGTTCATGTTGATAATCCTGGATTCAGAATTTTTTCCTGATCTGGACAAGTTTTCTACTCTAGTGCAGATAAGTTCTTGGCCTTTTCTTTTTTTTGGGATTTTTACTGGAAACCAAGGACCATTAGACCGAATTCTGCGGAATTCGATCCAATGGTGATTGAGGTAGGAAAGATTATAAGGGCGGGAGTGAGCAAGAGAGGAAAAGAGTTGAAAGTTGAAGGTTATTTGAACTTATGCCCTCATGCTGGACTATTTATAGGGACAGGTAAGAATGGAGTCCATTGTTTGAACAAGAACATTCAAAAGCGGAACAGCTTTACTTAGATGCCCTAAATTATCAAAGTTACCTTTAAAGATAGAGACTACTGTACTTCAATGTGCCCAACAAGTTGGAGCTCGGATTTTCTGCACCATATATTCAAGTTTTGTGTTAAGACTATGAGCCTCTTATTAAATATCATAAGCTTCTTCAAAGCCGGAAAGCAGCTCTAATAAGAGTAGTAAATATAAAAAAAGCAAGTATGCAAAACAGATAACATGCTCATCCTACCAACCATCCGTTCAATTTCAACCTTGGTTGGTATTATTTTATTAATTCAGGATGAAAAATATTGCAAGTCTAGTAAATTTTAACAGATTCCCGCAATCACCTTCTTTGAGTCGACCTTGTGATGAAAGATCAGGAATGTGAAGGCTTTCGGTGGTTACGATTCTTTATGTTGTCCCCACCAACTTGCACGATTCCTTCAACCAATGCTGCACTCCAGTGAATTATGCTCTCGTATGTGTAGATTCAGTCAGTGAAAGGCGACACGTGCATGACAGAGATAGAAATGATACATGCCTTCCCTTGAATGTGCATTCTCAAACGCATAAAACTCGTGAAGGTTTTAACTTGCTATCTTTATATTCTGCTCTGTATCTGCCGAAGTTACACTGGACCTGTAAATGTGCCTACATAGTCTATAATTGCCGTAAATAATCTGGCGGTGTAAGCAAATAACAGTACATTCGGTGTCCGCTCATAGAACAGTACATTCGGTAATACGAACGTATGTATGTAAACCATTTATACTCATTGTTAACACTTTCATGGCTCGGCCTCTCGTAGCTTTTCTTAAAAACTGAAGCCGCTATGTTTGATCATGCATAGATGGGAGCACATATATGCACTCATGATTCATGGGATGGGATACGCGCGCGCGCGCGCACACATATATAGAGATGCATGCCATGTTATTAGTCTGTGGCCCTAAGCTTAAAAAGCGCAGCATTTTAGATATGGAAGAATACATGGGATCCTAGGATTAACTTTTTGGTCATCACCTTAGAGCGGTGAGGCATTAATCAAATAACTGAATAACTAACTTTCAAGAATACTAAGAAAGTCGGGAGGTTTTCTGTTAAAATATAAAGAGTGGAAGTTGTTTCATATTAGAGAAAGAGAAGAAAGTAAACTAATATATAAGTCTAGTGGGCTATTCCACCTATTACCAATTGATTTTAAGATAGAACCTCATTTGGGTTTGTATGTAGTCTAGATTTCCTTCTCGTGTGGGCCTATAGGTTCATTGTAAATTCTAACAAGGTATCAGAGCAGGTTGCTCTTATGTTAGTCGTTAACACCTCAAAATGACAGATTATGTCACGTGTTAGATCCACACGTGAGGGGGGTGTGTTGAAATATAAAGAATAAGAGTTGTCCCATATCGGAGAAAGAGAGGAAAGTAAACTAACATATAAGTCTAGTGGGCTACTCCACCTATCACCAATTAGTTTTAGGATGGAACCTCACTTGAGCTTGTATGTAGTCTAGCTTTCCTTCGCATAAAACTAAAGCACAAAGAACAATGGCAGATTTAATTCTCTTAAGCTGATAAGACGTAGACTGAAAGAAACATCAGAGGCAGCACATTGAAGACAAGCATTTCCGTTCTGCTATTTAGTGGATCTGCAGATGAATTACCTCTGCTAATATAAATACTGCAGTTTCCACTTCAAGATAAAGGGGATCACTTTCAGCAAAGTGGCAAATGTCAAGCATCTCAATTTGCTTATTTGAATTGCGGGAACTTTATTCTGTTTCAGATTTACTTTGCATAGATAGATAGGAACAATTCTGTTAAGCTTTTTCAGAACAAGAATTTCATCGAAATGTCTGAGGATCAATTATTAGGCTGTATTGAAGGCTTACATGCGATGTTTTATATATTATGTGGACAGGTAAGATTCTTACAAAGTTTGAACCTGCAACATGGTTTGGGAAGTGTGTCTCTTGAGGTTTATACAGAACCCATTGTAATGAAAACTCGAAATTTTATTTTTTTTATGAAATGCCTCTAGAAATTCTTGAGGGAACTTCTTCCAGAGCATGACATTTTCGTATTACAATGTAGTGGGGAAATTGAAGAAAAAGCAGAGCCCTCAATATAACATTGTTTTTCACCATATATAGTATAGTCGCTAGTGTATTAGCATAATTAAAGAGACGTGCATGGGGCGAGCTTTGTTGAAGACGCGCTAGAACCAGATTGCTTTGGCATCTTTGAGCATTTGTTTGAGAGTTCCATCCAAGTGAAGGGACAACACATCTTTGGCTGAGCCTACATATCTTCCACCAATGAAAACTGCTGGAACAGTAGGATTGCACCCAAGACTACGTAAAGCCCACTCCATTTCTCTCCCGTTCACATTCCTATCAACTTCATGAATCGCAGGGCTCGCACCAAGATCGTAAAACAGTCTCATGATGCTATGGCACATACAACATGAGCTGTTGGTGAAGATAACTGCAGCATTCTTTGAAGCCAGATCTCTCACTATATCCATTGTTACAGGAACAACTTTTCTCTCAATCTGCTAGGAAATGAAAATAACTATATACCTTTCCTGTGCAGTAAAGAATTAGCTGGAAGTAACTATGAAGAAGGAAACTGGACAAGTTAGCTAGTGAGTGGCAGGTAGCTCTTTTATGTATGTACTTGACTATTGAGGCTTCGCTGTGTGAGTTTGAGATTCATCGGGTCGTATTTATAAGTGGTGGTGAGGGTGGTAGATTGGATTGTTCCGATCTGTAAAGTCAAGATCAATTCTAAAAAACAAACCGTGCAACAAAAAAATATATCAAAAGGATAAAGAGAAAAATTCCTTACAGATATTTTGTTTGGATAAGAAAATTGCCACTCGTGATTTATCTGATGGCGACCGTTTATGCTATAAACAACTTGGATCATCCCCAACTATAACACATAATTCAAAGTTCCTCCACATTGTCCGTACAACTTGAAAAATATTTGCAAGAACAATAACAAAATGAATACATTAATACACTATAAGCTTTAGATCCGAAGCCATAAATGGCATAGAAGTTTTAAGATATGGAAGATCTGAGAACTATGCAGATAAGCAAGTGGAGGAGAATAATTTATCAGATGGTTCAGAGAAGTTGGCTTGGAATGTCAAAGGGTTCTCCAAGACATAAAAGTCCAGTAACCGACTCAGGATGATGATGTCTAGTGTCAGCATTTTCCTTTTGATAATCGATGCCTACTGTAGTTGCGGGCATGACGTAATTGGGTCTTAAAAGTTGCTGGTCTTTAAAAGTCGTTTTTATAGGATACATGTGTCATACGTGTACATGGTTATTCGTCCTTCTAGCTAGCAACCTATTGCTATTGGCTGACGTGGAGAAGGATAGAGTTTATCCAATCTTTTCCAACTTTCTGGCACTTGTCCCCCTACACGTATTCATGGGAAACCAAATTATCAGATACGAAAATGATAATAGATATATGTGTCCCCCTGTACGTATCCACGGGAAACCAAATTATCAGATACGAAAATGATAATAGATATATGTGTGTGTATATACATCCTAACGAAGGTGTTGTTGTATTTGTAAGGTAATTGACCTCTTGCTCCTTATGAATGTTAAACCCCGCTCTGCAAGTTTGTGAGAAGACCACAGAATTTCGAGATACCTCACTCTTATTTACATAAGAGCCTTTAGCTTATTAGCAATGAGTTAAAACTAAAACTATAAAAATGGGTGCCTCTACCTAACTTCATAATCACAAATTAAATTAACACATTTTACATCCCCTAAGTTAGAGCTTGGTGGACATCTAACAAGTCCAACTTGGATAGGAAAAAAGAAAAGGATAGAGTAGTAAGAGGATTCGTGAACATATTTGCAACTTGTTGCTTCGTTGAAATATGAAGAAGAGAAATAAAATCGGGTTTTTAGTGATTACGAACTAAATGACATTCAATTTCGAGATGTTTCGTTCGTTTATGAAAAATTGGATAGTTGTAATATGAAGTGCGACTTGATTGTTACACCAAAGATGGATCGAAGTGGGAACTGATGTTTGGAAATCACAGAGAAGATAAGAGATCCAAAGAAATTCACATAGATATTTCGCTTCAACAAAGGAACATGAAACAATAGATTGCTTCTTAGTTTTCCAAGAAATTAAAGAGAAACCCAAAAGGATACAACAGTTGGAACTTGATAATCTATACAAGACACCCAATCAGCATCACAAAAGGCTTCAAGTTTGAAAGGATTGTTTGTTGGAAAAAAATAGTCCCTTCGATGGACAACCTTTCAAGTATTTAAGCAAATGAATTGCAACCTACCAATGTTGTTGATAAGGTGCTTGAATATACTAATTTAGCTGCTACACCTCATAAGTAATATCAAGTAGAGTAAATCCTAAATAGAGCAATCTGCCTACAAGTCTTTTGTTTTTCCTGACATCAGGAATTAAGAGCCTCACCTTATAAGTAATATCAGGTCAAGTAAATCCTGAATAGAGCAATCTGCCCGTAAGTCTTTTGTATTTCCTTACATCAGGAAATAAGGGCCTTGCATATTGAATAAGTTTGAGAACATTAGGAAAAGGAGTACTAGTAGGCTTTACACCCATAAGACTTGCATCCATAGTAAATCCAAGATATACTTCCTTTGATTGACAAAAGTTTCAGAAGTAGATTTTGCTATCTCCAACCCACGAAAATACTTAGCATGTCAAGGGTCTTTAATAGTTAACTGTTCATAGAGAAAAGTTTTAACTGTAAGTAATTCAGCTTCACAAGGATCATTAAGCAATACATCATCAAGGTATACAATGAGCACAATGAAAGACATACCCAAAGTTTTTACAAAAAGGCAATGACCATGAGTAGATTGAATGAAACCAAAAGAGCTCAATCGAGTTGTAAATTCATAATTCCACTGCCGAGAAACTTGTTTAAGCCCATACAAAGATCTTTTTAATTTATAAACATCACCTTATTTCGCCTTTAAATAACCTTTAGGTGGAATAATATACAATTATCATCTAAAAAATAATATAAAAAGTATTATTCATGTGAAGTTGATGCATTGGCCAAAAATATGAAGATGCCATAGCAAGCATAAGTCGAACAGTGACAATTTTTGCCACAAGAGAAAAAATATCTACATAGTTTATTCCTTCCATTTGGTTACACACTTTTGCCACTAGCTAATCTTTAAACCAATCAATGCTTCCATCAAGCTTTAATTTCAGTTTATACACTCATTTTGAACCAATGACCCTTTTTCCTTCTTATAACTTAACCAAGTCCTATGTTTGATTAGCATCAAGAGCGTCTAACTCTTGTTGCATAGCCCTCATCCAATTTGTATGACTCTTTGCCTAATTATAAGACTGTGGTTCTTGAATATTTGACAATTTTGCTAAAAATGACATATATGGGTTGAATGTAAGGGTAAGTGATTGGTATATGACAAGATGATGCGAGACCTTTAGATAAATATTGTATATATCCACTTTGACCATAATCCTAAAAAACTATATGAGAACGAAATCATTGAAGGAACAAAATCATTTAACCAAGCAAATTCCCTATTACTTCTTCTTACCTTAAAAATAGGAGAAGAATTGTGAGAACTTGGGGAAGTAGTTTCATATTTAGGAAAAAAATGACCAGATTTGTCAAGTGGAGAAGAATGTGGTATGCTAGGTATATTATTTTCTGGTATATAAGTTAGTGAGACATGTGTTGTCGTATAAGTGTGGGTTAAGAAATCAAGTGAATTTTCATTCAAATCAGCTAGTACAGCTGGCAATGAAACATTAGTTTCAAAAGTTGAAATAAATTTGTATAGAAATTGAGTTTCATGAAAAATAACAACTCTAGAAACAAGAGGAACTTGAGAATCAAGATTAAACAGTTTGAAGGCTTTGTGATTTCCATTTTAAGACTGAGGCAAGAAGTCTGTTAATTATGTGTGAGATTGTAAGAATTGGTTCTCCTTAGAATTTCTTAAGTAAAATATCTTGAAACATCAACTCTCTTGCCACTTGCAAATAAATTCTTATGTTTTCTCTCTGCTATCCCATTTTGATGTGAAGTTGTGAAGTATATAGGTAAGATAATTGATGTACAATTCCTAGCTCACCAAATAGCCTTTGACACTCATTGTTAAAAAATTCAGCTCCATTACCATATCTTACAGTTTTGACAGATTTCTTAAAATGATTCACTATCATTCTAAAAAGAATATGTAGTAGATGAACTACTTGACTCTCAGGTTACATAAAATTAGTCCACGTTGCTCTATTAAAATCATCACTACAGTTAGAAAATATTTCTAATAGATAAAGATCATTGCCTATATAGTCCCCATATATTTATATGCACCAATTGAAAAATATGTGTTATATATTTCACTATATGTCACAAACATGTTCTAAATCAGCAACTTAGTTTTGAATACAACTAATGTGTCTAAGTACAATAACAGAAGCATGACCTAACCTTTTATGCCAAAAAGAGTACACAGACATTAAATTAGCAACATTATGATCAACCTTAAGATTTCGTAAGGATTATTGTTTGACAATTTCCTTACAAAATGAACTTTCATCTAAGATGTATAATCATCCTATCACCTTATCGACTGCCATTATTTTCTTAGTCTTCAAGTCCTACAAAATGCAATGTCTAACACCAAATTTAAAGGTAATTAAGGCTATATTGGCAAGTTTGTTTACTGATAACAAGTTGTATTTAGAGGTTGGAACATGTAAGGCTTCAATTAACACAAGGCTTTTGTTTAATGTAACATCACTAATGTGATGAACAAGTTTTAAAGATTCATCTGGTAAATATATAGGATTAAATTTGCCAATCGCATCAGCGTTACTTAAGAGGTTTAAATCCACACATATATGATTTGGAGCTCCAATATCTAATATCCAAAAACCTGGTTCTATTAAATCAAGGCAATTAATAGCTTTATATAAAAACATATATACAAAGTCATTCAATTGTGTAAAATTCATCATAATAAGATCATTAAGCTCTTTTCCCTTCATCAATTTTACCTGCTTCTGCTCTATCATTTACATAATGATGATGTCTGATAATTTGCATTTTTGTTATGTTAATTCTTTGTGTTTTATGTTCTTTTGGTAGGCTTTTGTGATGCTTTGCTTGCGTTTCTTTGGTAATTTATATCTTCGTATGTTTTAGGTGTCGAAATACAAAGTGACGCAATTTAGGGTGAAATTGACAAAATAAAAGCTAGAGACATTTTAATTATCCAATCGATTAGCTACAAGAGAAAATTATAGGCAAATTAAATGGGAAGCAACGGATACAAAGGAAGTCACGCAGAGTGAATTAAAGCAAGCACGTGGGATTAACGCAATACAAGTGAATTAAAGAGGAGCAAACAAATTTAAGACAGCCACACACCCACACGGAAAAGCAGCTAAGGGATTTACGTGGCAAATTAGAAGAGGAGAATAAATTAGGAGGCTTCACGCATTAGAGAATGAGGATGAGCTGGTGTAGAATTAAAAAGAAAAGGGCCCACATCATAAATGAAGGCACAAAAACCCAGAGGGATGAGGGATGACGGCAACTTAGGGTGGAATTAAAAAAAACAACAAAAAGGAGAAAGTAGGCAACAGTGGTCGGGTGAGCTTGGAGCTTGCGGCAGAGAGCATTAGGGAGGTGCATTTAATATTCTTTAGATCATCACAAGTCAAAGTTGGCGGTAACCTTCAGCAGCGAAAAGGGCATCGATTTTTGGAGAGACATATCAAAGGAGTTGCGGCGATTTTAATTGGAGAGCTTTGGGAAGGTGGACGATAGTGGTTGGTTGCGGTAGAGTACTAGGAAGCTTGAGATTTTATTTCAGCAGCTCAACAGCTATAAGGGAGTGACGGCAATGGCTTTGGGACTAGAAAGAATTTGACGTTTCCAACATCAACTGAGGCACGACAGTGATTTAGTTTCGGTGAAGGTTTAATTTCTGTTTCAATTGTTAATTTCAGTTTTAGTTGATAGAGACTAGCATTATGTGTGGCTAAGTTTTAAATCTAGTCAAGGTACTTTATGTTTGATGCATGTAGTTCGTGAGACTCTCGTGGTTTAATTATTTTCGTGAATTTCTTATGTTTATTTAATCTCTGCG
>JAOTBA010000004.1:8367490-8386003 GCA_025629845.1 Erythroxylum squamatum | reverse complement strand
GATTTTAAGATTTACGAGTTCAGATTAGCCATTAAAAGATCAAAGTTCAAACACATGTATGCAAATCACTAACACAAAAATCGATTAAGAATAAATCCTCATGAATCCATCAATGTTCGAAGGGTATTACCCTTTACAATTGAAATAAAAACTTAGCTACACATACCTAGTAAAAACGCTACCACCGATAGTCTAAGACCAGTGAATTCCTTTGGAAAAGAATTAAAAACCAAGTTGCGGCTGGGGAGAATGACGATGAATCAGAGTAAAAGACGCCCCCCCATGGACCATAGTCGTATATATATATATTCTATCCATCATGAAGTAGCTAACCTCCTGGAGAAGCCAGCCACACCAATCAAATTCCTCCCTTCACGTCCGTATGCGTTAATCTTGCTTCCTCATTTAATTTGATTGGCTCTCCAGGTTTCTAAAAACGCACCACATGTGCGTCGTTCACCCCTTGGCTGCCTTTGTTGATTTTTTAAACCTTCTAATTGATTTGCTTTTGATATTTTAAAAATCCTCGCTCACCTGTTGCTGATCCTGTCTCCTTAATTGACGCCACGTTTTGCTGTCCTCTCCAATTTAATCTCCTTTTTAATTGTTCACGCATGCTCTACGTCTTGGGCTTCTCCTTGTACATTGCTTGGCTTCACTTGCCCTCCCACACGTGTATGTTGCGTGATTAATTGCTGATGACAATTTAATTGTCTTACCAAATGACGCCCACGCAAGCTCTCCTATCCACTTGATTTATTTTCTGTCTGCTGCGTTCTCCACGTGCTCTTGCTATGCGTTTAACGTGACAATTAAAATGTAACAATCCTAAAACCTTCCCCACGCCTCAGTGTTGTCCCAATTTGCACATTAATTCCTCTCAACTGCGCTGTTGCGTTACTTCCTTATTTGCTTTTGACTGTCAAAAAAAATTTCGTCACTGAGTCAAGAATTTACATATGAAATTTCAGAATTTTTGGCTAAGTCAATTTTAAGATAAAAATTTCACAATGACTAGCGGTCAAGTCTGTCAGAAATTCAAAAACAGTGCAATTCAAGACTATTTATTTCATTTATGCATTTTACGTCAATGAAACCCAAATAATTCCAAAACATGATAAACCGACTATAGATGAACGTAAAATGAATGCAAGTCACTCTGAATTAACTCCTAAAGATATATATAAATATGAATGAATCAGGGTGCGATGATGATGACAAAAAGATAACACTGTACAAAAATTAATACATAAGTTATAGATACATTTTAAGTTTTATATACCAAACTAAAACCTTTAGGAATATTAAATCATGTTATAATGAAATTATTTACTTCTTTAAAAGATTAATCTTCACATGCTTTGTTTAGGATCTTAATATTCAAAAAGACAACCCTAAAATCTATTGATTAATTAATAAATGGATTCATTTTTAATAACAAGAGTTATTATTATTTAAAATAAATTAAATCGAACTAACAACTTGATTAATTTAAAAACTATATTTTTTATTTATTATAAACTGACTTAATACTGATTGATTTTTTATACCTTAAACTTTTCCTTTAATTGAATTGATGTTCGGTTCGACTTTTAAAACATTACCTATAATTGTCCTTTGTAAGACTAGAAAATTAAAAGGAAGTGAGTCTATTACTTACTATTTCTTACTTTCCTCACAAGACTCTTCTCTACACTTTAAGAAACAAGACTGATATTTGCTTTGTTGAGAAATGAGAGAATAAATAATTAAGAATGAAAAGAAACTTTCTTCTATTTCATCTTTAACCTTTACAAAATAAACTATGATATTTATAGAGGCGTTCATTCTATGTTTACCAAAAGATTACGAATACTTTTATAATTACAAAAAGACATTTGAATTAATTAACACTATTTTTAATATCACATTATCATAAAAATTACATTTTAAAATTTTCAAACTACTATTTTTAACAGGTGCGGTGGTTCGCCGGTTCCTAAAGAATTCTTCTTTCTTCTTTGTACCATTGATTGGTAATCTTTTCCATTCTATCAGTGGTCGACAATCACTTTTTTAGCATCTTTTTTCTTTTTCAAATTTCCCCTCCTTTTTCTTTGTCGCCCTCACGCATGTCAGCTCCTTTTTCTTTTTCTCAGCAGTATTGATGTTCTGCGAATCTTGGTCAGGGAAGAATAGAAGAAACAATTTGGACAAACCCAAATGATTTCTCCAGCTCAGCAGATGCTCCAAAAAAGGGAAATCATCCTTTGATGAACTTGATTATCAAAAACACAAAGCAGAAAATGACAAAAGAAGGAGAACAAATTTTCAAATGTACATGTTGCCAATTTAACTTGTCAATAGTTCTCGGCAAATATGTTTGAAGTTGCCATTTATTTTGAACGTAGTAAAGAAGTTACTCAAGACTAACTGATGATCATTTACTGATTGTTTGTGACATTGTGCACGCTAACAAATTAATATGCTAATCCCAACCGATTATTCTCTACAGTTATCGCAAACAGATACGTCTCTATCAAATAATCATCAAGAGTACGTTGGGAATCAAATGACAAGTACGCTCCAAAAGTTATTCCCTTTCAGCTTATATTCTGTCATCCCAGATCCTCTGTTCAGTTTTACTCTGTCTTATTCTGTCTCATAGAATCTCAGCCATTTATTTTGTGGGACCCATGTAGATTCTATGTGGGCCCCACATAAATAAATGGCTGAGATTTATTGGACACAATAAGACACCATAATATTAGACAGAGAATCTGAACTCATATTCTGTCATGGCAACAAACTAAGAAAGAAAGTGCAGCTCACCACCTTGAGTGGCATCTATAAATAGGCCTCAAAAGATGTCAAGTTCATCACAGCAAAACTACAGCTATCTCAACAAGTTCATACACTAATATCACCTGCTCCATTTTACCCTTCATAACTATGGATATTGTGAAAAGGTTGGTTGCTGAAAGGCCAGTCGTCATCTTTAGCAAGAGCACTTGTTTCATGAGTCATTCCATTAGGGCACTGATATGTAGCTTTGGAGCTAACCCTACAGTTTATGAGCTGGACCAGATTCCAAATGGACAAGTAGTCGAGAAAGCACTACGTCAATTGGGGTGTCAACCAAGCGTACCGGCTGTGTTCATCGGACAAGAGTTTGTTGGTGGTGATCAGCAGGTGATGAGCCTGCAAGTCAAGAACCAGCTAGGCACAATGCTGAAGAATGCTGGAGCAATTTGGATTTGAATTAAACAGCATATCTCAATAAGGTCCTTTTACTTTTTTTCCGGGTGTAAGATAAAGTGCTGAGAACAAGCAGTCTATAGGTACTTAATATTCTATCCAAAATTAAAGCTACTCTTTTGGTTTATCCTCTCTGATAAAAACCTGGAGTTTTTTCTTCATGTTACCCTAACAAGGTATACTATCTGCATTTAATAAAAGCATATTTTAGCTACTGCAGATGGTGATTCTAAATAGCTTCAGAAATTGGTTGATCCTTCGTTTTCTCTTCTTCCCTCTTCTACTACTACTGAATAGCGATGACGGACCAATCTAAATTGTTGATGCTAATAAAGCCTCCAGCTTCTCATTAAAATTTGTGATGATCAACAGTCGCAGGAATTGTACGTAACTATACATATCAGCAGGGCCGTTCCTATAGTTTTATAGGTGCTGGGGAGTGTGTATGCGAAATGTTAGTACGTACTTGCGATTCTGAAGATACATCCGTAACGGTGAACTATAAACTCAATCACTTAGCAGTTTCAGGCGTCTAGAATAGACAGCCACTAAACAACTAGGCCTATTTCTGAATGCTGAAAGTGTAAGCTCTTTTCAATCAGTGCTGGTATTGATAGACCCTCCACCAGCGTAAAATAACACGATGGCCATGTGTTTTTACTTTTACGTAGACTATGGGAATAGCAGATTCGATGGCCACTGAAACCCTTTTTTTTGTACGTTAATTTCGAGTCCAGATCTTCTGTCCAATATTATGATATCTTATTGTGTCCAATAAATCTCAGCTATTTATTTATGTGAGACCCACAAGAGCCAAACTAGCTTATGAAAGCACTGTTTTCCTTCAACCTCTAGACATTTCTATCTTTTTCCAAAAAAAATCAATGTTTTGTTGAAGACAAGAAACAAATCCTCTTTACAACCTGAACCATCAGATGGGCAGAAAAATAAAATAAAGGAGCTGAGAAATGCTTAAGAGGGTTCGGTGGGGACGAAGAAGAAGATGTGTTTCAATTTTAATATTTTTATCAAATTTTAATTTAGATCCAACGTTTAATAGAATTTTAAAAAATTATGATATTATAAAAACTATTCAATTTGGATTTCAAATTGAATCTAAACGTTTAAAAGAATTTGTTTTAAATTCAAATATTTGTATCAAAATTTTTATTTGAATTATAACGTTTAACAGACTTTTTTAAAAAATTATGATATCATAAAAACTATTCAATTTAAATTTTAAATTGAACCTAAACTTTTAAAGGTCCTATTATTGGCAGATCATTATATTAAGTATCCAGCAGGTATATTAGAGGAAGTAACTATTAAAGTTGGTAAGTTTTTCACAACAAAAAAAATGTCGTTTAGGGACGAATATTACTGACGAAAAACTTAAGGATTCTGTCGGGAAGTCAAATTGGCGATGAAATTTACTGACGGACAAAGGATTCGTAAAAACAACCGTAGATAATAATTTTTGACGAATAACAGAATGTCCGTAGACGGACGTTTCATGTAATCGTCGGTGAATATATCGCCGGTTGTTTGTTTCGTCGGCAGGTTTACAGATGGTATTGGTTATTCCTCCAGTAATTTTATTGCAACATTACCAACGGTTATGATTGTTCCGTCAATGATCATACCGACGGATTTTCTGCGGCAAATCCCGTTGGTAAAATTAGCGAATATTACCGATGGTTTGTTGTATTCCTTGATTTTACTGACGTACTTATTTTTTCAGTCGGTAAATATTTTAATTATTTTTAAAAATCCTGTCATCAAATTTTATTTGATGATCTTATGGTTGGTACATAATTTAAACAGTTATGAATTATCTATGCATAATATTTTGATTTGTTTATACATTTAATTTGTTTAAACAGAAAGTTGATTGATGATATAAAGTTAAAATTATGATTGATGATGTAAAGTTAAAATTATCTTAATTGATAATAAAATATTAAATTGTACATAATAAGTATTTGTAATTCAAATGAAATAACTACAAGTACAGTATTGATATGGTGATCGCGGATGCTCTGATTGCTACGATGAGGTGCTACTCCTCTCCTTCAACTCATCCATCTCATTACAAAGCTGAGCTATGTACTCTATCGACTGTTGCAACTAAGTTGCCAATGTCTGCACTGTGCTCCGAAGCTCATTGACTTCATTGGTTGTTGACTGCCTACTGGATGTTGCTATACTAGACGTGAAAGATTGCGAATAACATGTGTTCGCAAAACCTAAGCCGAATATCCTTTCACGACGATCCCTACTACCCACTGCATAAAGATAAGTTTGAGTCTCATCAACACTTCAGGCTGCTGAGTCGTTGAATGCTTTCTTGTATTTGGTCCTATCAGAAGGCAATGTTTACATTAGTAAGTGATAATTATTAAGCATTAATATTAGATTATAAATTTCACGTACATTTAATTCTCTACATTGGGTATTGATGAATGTTACACCGTCATGCTTTTTAGTGTGAGTGTGCAAAAAGAGCTGAAGGGGTATAGCCTCATGCTCATAGACTTTTCCTGCATAAGAATAAAATGTTATAAGTTAACTAGAATTTATAAAAATTTCAGCATAGTTTCCTTTAATTTTATGATATTTATCTCCTGTTGAACAAAGAAATTAACTTAACAACATAGCCATATATGACATCAGACATTTATAACATTATCATTCTCCATAATACACATATTTTCATTCCAAAATTTACACATCAATTTAAATTGAAATATAACAAAGTAAAAAAATCAGAATATAAATGTAAAGTGTAAATACTTACAAGTCTCTCTGCATGCTCGTAGTGAGTAATAGATCCTCTTGTATATACGGGAAGACTCTCTCTTCTCGGTCCTCCATGTCTATTGGTAGAATTACTTTCTAAAATAGACATTACCTCAGGTGATGCCCAATACTGCTGCTAAGGACTCCATATTTGTTCAGAAATATAAGTCGGTCATACACTAGCCTTGTGTATCGCACCAACAATGTCCCGATAACGTGTACATGCTCGTCTCTCACATACTTTATTAATGACCGCGTCAAATTCAGAATTCCAAAAAAATTCTTTCTGAAACAAAAGGAAAAACATTCGATAAATACTTATAATGTAATAATATTTATCTAATTAATGTATAAAAATCAATTAAAAAAGAAAATATTTTTTTCTGTACCTCAAACTTCAGATAGTAAAATTCATTTATGGCTTAAGAGATATTCTTCCCTATATAACCCTCAAGATCAATCTTCTCCTTGAATTTGGATGTCATGTTTCTTAAGCACAGTCTAGACGGAATCAACCTAATATAAAAACAAAAAAATTTATGCCATTTTAAAAATTTAAACCTATAACTTAATTATAAACATATAGTGTTTCATGTATTTTCACTTACAGATTATTGACAATAATGATGTAAGTTCTTCCATTAGGTCCCTCAACTTCAAGCTGGCGGCCATCTCCTTCATCCGCATCGTTTACCCCTGATATCTCTGTTGTTATATGGGTAGTGGATGATGTAGGAGTGGTAGATGGTGTAGCAGTAGGTACGGAAGCTGATGCCTCATCTACAAGTGTAGTAGATGAAAGGGGGAGGAGGTGATTCAATTCCAGCTGCAGAATGTGATGCTTCACCTGGATAGTAAGTAACTTCGAATCGTTGTCTGAACCTTGGTCGCATTATATTATGTTTTCTCTTTAGTGGCATATTTCAACCTGAAATTCATATTTGATTGAATTTTCTAGAAATATATAACAATTTGAATTTAATATTTTACACAATATATTGAAAAGGAAATAATTGATTTATTGAATATAATATTCAATTACAAACATATATTAATCGTTATCATCACTTAAAACACATATTAGTCGCTATCATCACTTAATTGTAAATCAAAATCATATTCTTTTTTTGAAGAATTAGAATCAAACTCAGGCTCGTCTTCAGATCTCTGGCCCTCGTCATCCTCTCCAAATGAAATTTCATCATATTCATTAGATGGATTATTTAAGTTCATTATTGTCATATGTGACAGATGCATCTATTTCATAAACATCTTCCTGAAATATTTCACTTTCAATTCTCTGTTCTCCTTTTTCACGTGATTCAAAAACACCTATAGGTTTAACTTTGCAAACGACTAACCAATTTGACTTATCTCGTCGTAAACTGGGAAAAGGGACATAATACACCTAGATCACTTGCATTGCCAACATGAAAGGTTCAAATTGTTAAATCTTCTTTGCTTGTTGATTTTAACTAGATTATATTTCCTATGCACTTTTGTACTAACATTTGGAGTTGGATCAAACCAAAAACATTTAAATATCACACTTCGCTTTATTAGCAATGAAGGGTACTCAATTTCAAGTATCTCAATAATTTTAACATAGTAATCCATCATTTATTGTTGTCATGCTATGACTATGATATTTTGTATGATATTTGTACCCATTAACGAAATACACCGGATACGATTTAACAGTTCACAAAGGTCCCTTCGCAAGATCACATATGAACTTATTCTCTATTGGATTTTCTAAGGCCTACACAAAAGAAATTATCATATTAAACAATATAATGTCATTTGAACACTTAAATCTTATAATTCAATCATTTCAATATTTGTAAATGAAAACTTACATATTTCTTAAACCATCGAGGAAAGTATCTTCCAACTTTTTTATTGATACCATCTTGTGTTTTGTCGGGCATTAGCTCGCGTAACAAGTCTTTGTATAATCTAAAAACATTATTATGTATTTTAGTTATGAATAACACTAAATTTCAAAACCCAAATAATCAATTTCAACTTACTACACGTAAGGTTGAACCTCTTGACAGTTCAATAAAATGTAACTATGGGCAACCTCAATTTCTTCCTCTGTTAACATTCTTTTTGTTGAACGTCCATATGTTCATCCAAGATATGTTAAAATGGATAAGATACCATCAGCATCACTCGTTATGTGAAAATGGATAAGTTACCATCAACATCACTCATTCCTCCCCCATCGTCATTACAAGGAGCTTTTTTTTCTCTTGTGTGAATATGCGACTCAAAATAATACGAACAAAATGTACTAACTTCCTCCACTAAATAAGCATTACATATCGAACCTTCAACTATAGCCTTGTTTTTGACATTTTTCTTCAAGTGATGCAAATACCTATATTAGCGAATAGGGTTACTTCAATTTAGTTGTTAAAACATGTTATTACTTTAATTACAATCATTTTTGTTAAATTACCACCCAAACGGATACATCCATCGATATTGAATTGGACCAGCTAGTTTTTCCTTGTGTGCTAAACGCACATGTAGATGCTCCATACAGTCAAAGAATCTTAAAGGAAAAATCCCTTTTAACTTTCACAAAATTACTAGAATTTCCCTTTCTAGTTTTTCCATTTCAGCTAACTTGATTTTAGATGATGTTAACTTTTGAAAAAAAAACTTAATTATGTTATTACTTCCTAAACCTTATTTAGTAGTAACTCCCAAAATGCAATTAGAATTAGCCTTTGCATAAACACATAACAATCATGACTTTTCATCCCAAATAATTTGTACTTCCTCAAATCCAAACACCTTGCAAAGTTTGAAATATATCCATCAGGAAACTTTAGACTTTTCAACCATTTACACAATATTTACTTTATTTTTTGTCCAAAATGTAACATGCTTTTAGATAGTTACTAGTGCGAAGATCTTTATTTAACTCATTCCTTCTATAAAAAAGGTTTCAAATGAGCTCGTGATTTTGCATTGTCTTTTGTCCTCCCTTCAATGTTCATTATGGTATTGAATAAAGTGTCAAAAATATTTTTTTTCAATATGCATCACATCTAGATTATGATGTATCAAATTAGTTTTCTAATATGGAAAATTCCAAAAAATGCTTCGTTTTCTCCAGCCAAAGTTTTTACTAATGCTTGTATTAACTTCATTAGCTTCAAATTCTGTAGCTTTCAGGAAGCCTAATTTCTCAATCTCCTGCAATATCTCTTCACCAGCTTTGTGAGGGGGAAGAGGTGTTTTTACCATCCTATTCTTAATGAACTTTTGTTTTATTGCGTCTAAATGGATGATCTGGAGGAAGAAATTTCCTGTGGTTGTTAAACTAACATGTTTTGCCCCCGTTTGGAAGATGAAACACATCAGAATCATTACCACAATAAGGACAAGCCAATTTCCCTATTGTGCTCCATCCAGACAACATGGCATATGCCGAAAAATCAATAATGGTCCACATCAATGCCACTCTCAATACAAAATTTTGTTTCAGAGACACATCATATGTCTCAACACCATATTCCCAAAGATGTTGCAATTCAAATATCAATGGTTGTAAGAATACATCAATTTTATGCTTTGGATTTGTAGGCCCTGGCACAATTACTGTCAAGAACATATATGCCTCTTTCATACACATCCATGAAGGCAAATTATAAGGAGTAATTATGATTGGCCATGATGAATATTACTGGCCAGATTGACCAAAATGTTGGAATCCATCCGTCAATAATCCCAACCTAAAATTTCAACTTTCAAATGCAAAGTCATAATGGGTGTCATTGTAATGTTTCCATGTCAGTGCATCTGATGGATGACTAATTATTCCATCTACCTTTCCGTGTTCATTATGTCATCTCATATGAGATGCAGTAACATCAGAAGCATATAGTCTTTGAAGTCTCAGAGTTAGCGAGAAATAATATATTCGCTTCCATGGTACTAATTTCTGTTTCATAGAATGCTTTCTAGGCTTGAACCTAGATTGACCACAAAATTTGCACTCTAGTAATTCCACATCATCTCCCCAATACAACATGCATCCTAATTTGCAACAATCAATCTTTTCAATAGGCAAACCAGGACCTCTAATAAGTTTGTTCATAATGTAAAAACTATCAACCATTGTATGATCAGGAAGCAATGATTCATTATACCATCCAAGAATTTTATCAAAACTATGATAAGAAATATGCCTTTAAGACTTTATGTTCAATATTCGAGCAATTGAAAGGTATAACTGGCTGCATCATAAACCATTTGCATGTAAGGATTTTCATTTGCATCCACATTATTTGTTCTAAATCCAATCCCCCCTTCAAACTCATTTAAGTTCACCGACGATTGTACCTCATTACCCCTTGAGGTGCTACAAATCAATGGTTCCCCGTATCGTGTCCACTCAAAATAATTTGGGACAAACCCTTTTCTCAGCAAATGACCATTCACTTCATCAATAGGAAGGAAACGAATGTGTTTGCACTTTTTGCATGGACATCTGATCTTTGGGTCATCCATATATGCAGGATGAGAACATGCATAATGAATAAAAGTTTCAACTCCCTCAACAAACTCAAGATTAATGAAACCATCAGCTGTTAAATGTCTATACATCCAAGATCTATCATCATTACTCATTTCTGCAAAACTGTTAATTTCAAACAGTGATTCCATAGTTAGTATCCTTCATGTTCCCCAAAGTTTAGAAAACATCTAAACTTTACATAACATCCCCTAAGTATTAACCAATTGAATTAATCACCTACAATTGATTTCAAAACTATGGTATGTGGCATTGTTTACACATGTAAATCAAGAAAACAAGTTCTCGTTGTGACTCCTGAGCTCTTGAAATTTTTCACCGATAAGCCTCATGAGAGCTACATCACGGGTTATGGGTTAAGGTTTATAGGTTAAGATAAAAAGTTAATTAATAAATGTATGGATTTCAAGTTCCTCTTTAATATTTTTGGCAACTATCTTGTCGGTGTTCTCAAATATCGCAAAATTATTTATAGAATTTGAGTCAGAATAAAAATGTTTTAACTACTTTAAATTTAAGTTTTGTTGAAAATAATTATTAATTAAAAATAGAATTATATTAAAAATAAATATATTTTAAATATCAATTGAAATGATTTTATTTTTTATTTTTTATTTTTTAAATTACTTAAATTATAAATTATTATACACTAATTAATTATTTATTTAATAAGCTTCTAATATTAATAACCTTGATTTAATTATTATAAAAAACATTTTTTTTATCTTTTCTTATAATACAATTTGTCAAATTCCTTATTATCATGCCAAATATTTATTAACTGAAGATCTTTTTTTTGTTTCTAATCATATATGTTAGAAGAGATATCAAAGACCACTTAAGGACGTGAAAGAGAAAAGCAATAGATGCTTGCTTTGGTACGGGAACCTTGCAATTATTGGCATGAGTTGACCTATTAGTAATGTTTCATAGAAGTTAAATGCATTTATTCTTAAATTTTGTATAGCACTCAATGTTATAATAAAGCAGATAATTTAACTATTATTTAAGATATTAATTAGAAATAATAAATTTAAATTATATGAAATATATTATTAATTACATAAAATGAATTACTTAATTTTATAAAGTTGGAAGTTTTAATTGATTGGTTTAGATATTGTCATTGAAATTTTAAAAAAATGTTAGAAGTTTGATGTTTTACCTAAATTAATTATGCATTAGTAACAAATATAATAAGTAATGATAAAAATATGAATAATTTGATTAATAAATTATTGTAACATTTAGAAACTATCTAATATGTTTAGAAGAAAATGATTATTATATTAAAAAAGATGCGTGTAAAGATTCACGCATGCCGACGCAGTGAAAGGCATGTACACTTTTCGATAAACAAGTAGATATACATCATATTATATACACACAAAATAGCACTTTTACATTTCAACTTCGTTCTTTATTTCGGTTGGTGCAAGCCATTTACGTTAAAAATGTAGCAAGTTTAAATGGGAGGTTCAAACTACAAACAAATACCCAAATTAAACTAAGTACACAAAAACCTAGTAAATAAAAAACTCACTTACCTCAACCAACACGTAGAAGAAGTCACTGAAGCATGTGAAGGAAGAAGATGGCGGAGCTAGAGTGAGCTTACGACCAAAGAAGACAACTAAAACAAAGAAAAGAAGGCAATGATAATCAAAGTAGTACACAAAACACAGTAACAAAAAAAACTCAACGATGTCGTAAAAAACAATCAAAGAATAAAATGTTACCTCAACCGATGATTAAAGGAAGACGACCATGATGACACGCGATGGGTGAGCGATGGCGAGGAGAAAAGTTGGTTAACTATACATGAAAACAAAAGATCATCCTTAAATGATATGTTATACATCTTCAATTTCTCACATTTTATTTAAAAAAATTAGATAGGAAATCCTAAAGTAAGCTAGATAGGAAATACTAAAAGCTAGAATGAAGTTCTAATTGATAGAATCAAAAGCTTGGAGACAAATAATCTTCATATTGTAACTTTAGTTAAGTGTTTTCTTATAGTAGTTTATGGACTTAGATCATCTCATCATGATTTAAAAACCTAAAAATTTAACAAATTAACTCATAATCATGCATATTATCATCAATGAGTGATGCAACACCTAATATTAAGTATATGTAAAATAGCAATTTAGCAACTATAAAAATGTTAAAATGCTTCCTACATGAAGTTACTAATTGAGTCTAAAAATGCAGTAATATCATAGTATATTTGTTTAACATTCAAACCGCTCCTATATTGATATATAAACAAAACCATAGTCCTAAATCCATAATGCCATTTGCAAGACAACTCAACCAATATCCTATATTAAAGTTCCTCAAAACCCTTAAAACCATTCATTTATCAATCCCATCATAAAACAAATATACATAAAGAAAAATAGAAAAAAAATCCAACAATAAATGGGGCGATAGCATGGAAAGTAAAGAGAACATAATCAAATCATAGAGTATTAATGAAATAACCCATAGGCAAAATTCAGATATTTGGAATTATAATTCAAACCCATATTATATTAATTCATTGATAAACCCAACTTTAAGAATGTAAAAACCAAACACAACCAATAAGAAAATGTATTAATGATAGAGATTAACAATACTTAAATTTTAAAGCTAATAATTTAGATTAACAATACTTAAATTTAGGTTAACAATACTTAAAATTTAAAGCCACAAACTAAAGTTCATACCACAAACAAGTTTCAGTTGGTGCGGGCCATTAATATTAAAATGCAGCGAGTTTAAATGGGAGGTTTAAACCACAAACAAATACCCAAATTAAACCAAGTACACAAAAACCCAGTAAATAACAAAACTCACTTACATCAACTGACACGTAGAAGAAGTCACTGAACTATGTAAAGGAAGAAGATGACGGAGCTAGAGTGTCTGATAGCTAAACAAGATAACAAAAACAAAGAAAAGAAGACAATGACAATCAAAGCAGTACACAAAACACAGTAATAAGAAAAACTCAACAATGTTGTAAAAAACAATTAAAGAATAAAATGTTACCTCAACTGACGATTGAAGGAAGACGAGGACGATGACACAAGATGGGTGAGCGACAACGACGAGAAAAGGATGACCAATGACGATGATCGATGACGATGAGCGACGACGAGGAGAAAAGATGGAAAAAACACAGAGGAGAAAATAAGGGAGGGAAGGTTCGAGATAGGTTTAACCTCGATCGAAAACGACGTCGTTTGGTGTCTTTTTTGATTTATTTAAAACGATTAAGATGAAGCTAAGGACAGAGTGGCCAGACTATCGAAAAATCACCGATGGAATACATTACCATCGGTAAACTCGATGCTTGATTATTGAAGCAAGCATTTTCACGTAAATTTATGAACGGAGCAGTTATACCATCGGAAATTCACCAATGGAACATAGATTCGTCGGTAAATCTCTTACACTAGTTTATTGAGGCAAGTGTTCCCGCCTAATTTATCGACGGGTATGACATTTTCGTAGCTCTATTCCATCAAAAAATTTACCAGGATATTTTCCCTCCACCTTTACCGAAGGAAATTTTGTCCATCACAAAATGGAATTTTTCACGACAGTATTACTGACGGATATTGATTTTTCATCTCAAATTAGCTACAGTAATTGTTCCGCCAGTAATTTTCTGTCGATAATTTATGATTTTCTTGTAGTTAATGACAGTAAGTTATTAATAAAAGAGTGAAGTTAATTCTAAATAACCAATATGCTCACCCATTATGGCTTGCTATCTACCCATTACATTTTTTAATTCAAGTGTTATTTAGATCAATAACAGTGTATTGTCTTCAATAAGCCCAAATCAATTAAGCTATACTATAGTCTACATATGACAATTAATGGCAGCCTATATTATATATTTTAGATTAAATTTAACATTCTACCACTAGGAAAACATTAATTGTTATCACAAATCGGACTACAAAAGCGGTCCTCACATAAAACTATGGTAGTTGATATACCCTTTATTAGTACAGGACCTTCCATAATCACTAATATTAATAGTTTAGCTGAAGCCTTAAGATGTAATAGTGTAGCAATTAATAGCACTACAAATGATTCAAACATTATGCCATTACCCAGTAGTTCTCATAAATTATTTCTACATGGCATTTACTTTATAATGAACCCTAAAGGAGAAATTCACAAAACACAAATTATTCCTTCATCACATTTGTTTCAAAAGAAACCAAAAGGATATTATCAACAGTATGATATTGGTGTCAACAAGAATTTACATAACATTCATGCTCATGAAATCAAATAATATAAATTTGAATAATCATATAATGTATCGATATTTATAAATAACAATAGTGATAAATAAAACACAAATAAATGTGACTTCCATTAACCAAGTACACCAAAGGACTTTAAAACCGTCATATTAGTAACATGTTGATGAAACACAAATGGTCTTAATCTCCTAGTTAGTGGATCAACAATCATGGAATTTGTACAAATATGCTCAACCACAATATCTTCCTTCTTTATAAATTCTTTAAAACTTAAATTCCTAATCTCTATATTCTTTGACCTACTAGAACTTTTATTATTCCTCGTGAAGAACACTGTTGCATGATTATCACAGTATATAGTCAAAGGTGTTTAAATGCTCTCTACAACAATCATTCCAAAAATTAGATTCTTTAGCAAATTACATGAATGGTAGCTTCAAAACATGCAACATATTCAACTTGCATGGTAGATGAAGCCAACAAACTCTATTTAACACTCTTCCACAAAATTGAACCACTTACTAACTTGAATATATAACCTGAAGTGGATTTCAAATTATCTACAAAACTAGCATAATCAGAATCTGTGTAACTAATCACCTCCAGATGATAAACTATCTTGTATACTAGCATATGACTCTTTGTTCCTTGCAAGCAGTAAATAACTTTCTTTGTTACAACCAAATGATTACGCCTAGGATTAGAAAAGTATCTGCCTTAAACATTGATAATAAAGGAAAATTTGGTCTAACGTATACTTGACATTCATTAAACTTACTAAAACATTAGAATAAGGCACATTCTTTATTGTCTCCTTTCCAATTTCAATTCTAGGACACTGGCTTTTAGTAAACTTATCACCCTTTGACAATTGTCATATCTCTAAGTTTACAATCCTGCATGCCAAATTTAGCCAAGACACTCTCAATGTAGGTTTTCTAAGAAAGACCGAAGAGAAATCTCAATGCCTAACATATAAGAAGATTCACTGAGATCTTTCATATCAAAATTGTTAGATAAAAAATCTTCGGTCCTTTTAAGCAAGCCTAAATCATTATTCATTAGTAAGTTATTATTAACAAATAAGATTTGCTCCCACTGATCTTAATATAAAGGCATGGGTCAATTTTGTTCTCTCGAAAACCTAAAGAAGTCATTTTCTCATCAAATTTGAGGAACCATTGACGTAAGGCTTGTTTGAGTCCATAAATTGACTTCTTTAGTTTGCAAACAAAATTTTACTTACCACTTACAAAAAAACCCTTAAGATGCTTCATATAAACTTCTTTAAACAAATCACTATTTAAAAATGTAGTGTAGCACCCCCTTACCGCAGGGTATACACCAGGACACCCGTAGGTCATTCTGGTATATATCCTACGATAAGAGTGCGCTACGAATAATCACTACTGTACTTCACATGGCATCATAATAAAACAAGCGCTAGAATAGAGCCTTTAGATCAGCAGGTAGATCCAGGCAGTCTAGATTTGGGCAGAAACGAAGGTTCTCATAGACTGGTAGTGGTAGTGGAAGAGGTTCAGGACAAACCCAACCTCCAGTTTGTGAGCACTGCAAAAAGAGATACAGTGGTGAGTGTTGGCGGCTAACTGGAGCTTGCCTTAAATGTGTCTCCATGGACCACCAGATCAGGGATTGCCCTGCTACGTTGGGAACTCAGTCTGCTGTCAGTGGGCGATCAGGGAGTAATACTATGGTGCAGTAGAGTCGAGGTGGTGGATCTGGACAGAGGGGATGAGGCAGAGGCAGAGCTGAGGGTTCTGTTGTGAGGACTGAGGGGCGGGGCAGCCGACCGCAGTCCCAGCCCAGGGTCTACGCCCTGACTAGGCAGAAGGCCCAGGATTCACCAAATGTGGTAGCAGGTGTGCTTCTTATCTCTGATTTTGAAGCATTTGCACTGCTAGATCTAGGATTCACATACTCTTTTATCGCACCGCATTTGGCATGTAGACTACATTGTGATAGGGAGTCTCTACAATATGGATTAGAGGTGAGTACGCCAATAGGCAGTACTACAGCTATAGGAGAGGTGTGCAAGGGATGCTTATTTAGGATTGATCAAGCAATATTGGAGGCAAATCTTATCATACTACCGTTGAGGGAGATAGATGTTATCCTAGGCATGGATTGGCTCACTGCCCATAGGGCCATCATGAATTGCTACACCAAGGAGGTCATATTAGAATCTCCTGGTTAGCCTAGAGTAGTGTTCAGAGGAGTTAGTCAGGCAGTGCCAGCTTGGATGATATCTATCCTGAGTGCCCTGAGGTTGATGCAGGGAGGATGTGAGGCCAATCTGGCCCACGTCATTGACACTAGAGTTGAGTAGAGACTTCAAGACATTCCCGTGGTTAGGGAATTTCCAGATGTGTTTTCTGATGAGTTACCGGGTTTACCACTAGATCGAAAAACAGAGTTTACCATTGATCTAGTTCCAGGAGCTGCTCCTATATCTATTCCTCCATATAGGATGGCACCTGTGGAACTGAAGGAAATGAAGGTCCAGCTTCAGGAGTTGTTGGAAAAGGGTTTTATTCGACTCAGTGTTTCACCTTGGGGAGCTCCAGTGCTGTTTGTGAAGAAGAATGATGGGACTTTGAGGTTGTGCATCGATTATAGGCAGATGAATCGTGTGACAGTGAAGAATAAATACCCATTACCTAGAATCGATGATTTGCTTGATCAATTGCAGGGAGCTCAGGTGTTTACTAAGCTGGATCTGAGATCAGGGTATTATCAGTTAAAGATAGCGGAGGCTGATATACCTAAGAGTGCATTCAGGAGCAAGTATGGGCACTATGAGTTCTTAGTGATGCCGTTTGGGCTGACTAATGCCCCGATAGCTTTTATGGCCTTGATGAATAAAGTGTTTCAGCCCTACCTAGATTGCTTTGTGATTGTGTTTATTGATAATATCTTGGTGTATTCGAAGAGCAGAAAGGAGCATGCTGAGCATTTGATAGTCATCTTACAGATTATGAGGGAGAAGCAACTGTATGCCAAATTTAGTAAGTGTGAATTTTGGCTAGATCAGGTTATATTTCTGGGGCATATAGTGACTGGAGATGGCATACAGGTAGATCCGAAGAAGATAGAGGCCGTGATGAATTGGGAAGCTCCGAGGAACTTGTCAGAGATCCGAAGCTTCCTAGGATTGGTCGGATATTACCGGAGATTTTTTGAGGGGTTTTCTTTGATCTTAGCCCCTCTGACAAAACTCTTGAGGAAGAATGCAGTGTTCTGCTAGAAAGAGGAGTGTCATAAGAGCTTTGAGGAGCTGAAACATCGATTGACTACTGCACCAGTGTTGACTATTCCATCAGGGATTATAGTGATGCATTGCATCAAGGATTGGTATGTGTACTAATGCAGCATGGCAAGGTGATCGCCTATGCATCGAGATAATTAAGGTCTCACATGATCAATTATCCGGTACAAGATTTAGAGCTAGCTGCAGTCGTCTTTGCTCTAAAGATTTGGAGACATTATTTGTATGGAGAGACTTTCCAGATATATATTGATCATAAGAGTTTGAGATATTTATTGGGTCAGAAGGAGTTAAACTTGAGGCAGAGGAGATGGATTGAGCTACTGAAAGATTATGACTGCACTATTGAGTACCAC
>JAOTBA010000004.1:8347096-8358356 GCA_025629845.1 Erythroxylum squamatum | reverse complement strand
TTTCTCTCTCTTCTAAAAGTAAGACACCCCATTTCCTTCTCTTTTACACCATTAATGATTACATAAAGTCCCTTTTGCCCTTACTTTTGTGCCTTATGGTTTTTAAACTCAAGTGACTTGCCAAAATTAGCCTTACACTCTCCCACTACTCTAATAGTTCAAAACCCTTAGCCCATGTCATATTATCTAACCCACACTAACATGTTAATCAATTCCAGCATAAATAATCTAGCAAGACCCCAAAACTTGTCTCATCATGCTTATAATAATAACAAAAAAAATCAAGGGCCAACAACCACAACGCTATATTGTTTATGTTTATTAGGTGATTGAGATTCAGTCGTAGATTCTATAATTATTTTGCCAATTAGGATATATATTCTATGTTATAGTTTTCTTTCATTACAGTCATATTGTCCCTTAACAGTTTTAGCTATCCATCATGACCAAAAAATTTATACCCTTGACTATTTAGAGTACTTAAGAAGATCATATTCTTTCAATGTTTATGAATATACTAGGCATCCATTGTTGTGACAGTTTCATTTTACATTTAGATTTGCATTAAACCATTGCCTTTGATAGTATGCTTTCCATCATCACCCAACCTAATAGTACTATTTCATTCTTTTAAAGAACAAAACATGTCCTTGTTGAAGGATATATGACAAGATTCTCCAATGTATAGTGCCCACTAACTTTTAGAGTTAGACTTACTAACCATCAAAACACCACCTCCTCTTCCATCCTCTTTATCGAAGCTTAGATATACTACAGTAACACTAGCTTTATGATCTATCTCCTTTTTTTATTTTCTTTCTTCTGTTGTACATAGTATATCCTAAAGTGTCCCTTCTTTTTGTAATTAAAATATTAAACACTTTTTCCCTTTAATTTAAATTGTCACCGTCTTCTCTTTATAATTAAAGTATCAAACAATTTTTGCCTTTAATTTATATTGTTACTTGCTCTTGCTTCTAGTATTCTTTTCCCTACCCCTACCTCTAATTACAATCATACTCAATTATGATCTATCTTTGTAAGTGTTGAAAATCTTTTTCTTCAATTTTTTTGACTACAGGGCATCTTTCACATCATTAAAATAGTTTATAAAAATTTCATATAAATTTAGCAAAGAACACAATATGATTATTTCTTCGTCCTACTACCAGCTAGATCTATATCTAGCAACATCTTGATGGTGCAGGAGTTGATGGAATATTATGAGAAAAACATGCTTATAAAGAGTTCTGTAGTTAACATAGATCTCTTAAAAGCATTTGATACTTCACAGTGGAATTTCATTCTTTCTAGTCCTGAATGGTTTGGGTTTTCGACCAAGTTCATAGGCTAGATTAAAACCTATATATGCACCGTTACTTACAACGTACTAATCAATGGTAATCCTATCAAGATATTCAAAGGGTTTAAAGGAATATACAAAATGTAGAAAGCACCAATCATCGATCCTTAAAATTGTTACGCAAAAAGTTAACAGAAAAATAAACCCACAAACATCAATCCTTCAAATACCATGAGAAACGAACCTACTTTAAACTTAAAAACATGCGTACTTGGTTTCAAGTCCAAAATGGTCTCATCGTACACCCAGCAACCACAAAATGGGTACCGGAAAAATTGTAAGCAGAAATCAAAATAAAGGAGAGGAATGCAAATAACTCCGACTTACTTGATCCCCCCCTCGCAACAAGAAAGCTGAAAAGGACGACGATGAGCAACGGCGAGGAGAAAACGACGAGCAAAGACAAGTAGAAGATGAGTGACAGCGATGAGTGACAGTGAGGGAGGAGAAGAAGGTTTGAAAATACAAAGGAGGCATAGAGGGGGGAAGGCTCAAATGGGTTTATCCCCGATTGAAAACGACGTCGTTTGGTATTAAACCAAACGACATCATTTGGTTTTTAAAATTATTAATATGAAGATAACGATGAAGTAGCTAGATCGTTGAAAATTCACCAACGAAATACATCACTGTCGGTAAACCCCAACACTTCAGCGTAAATTTATCGACAAAGCAGTTATACCTTCAGAAATTCATCGACGGATCTATATTTTGTTGGTAAATCTCTGATGCTAGTTTATTACGGCAAGCGTTCCCACCTAATTTATCGGCGACTATGATTTTTTGTCGCTATATTCCATCGGCAAATTTGCGGCGATATTTTCCCTCCACCTTGACTGACGAAAATTTTGTCCATCACAAAATGGAAATTTTTACGACAGTGTTACCGACGAATATTTTTTTCCGTCTCTGATTACGTATGGTATTTGTTCCATTGGTAATTTTTCGTTGGTATTTTATCATTTTCTTGTAGTGTTTGATTCTTAATGATTTTATTATTTTAGAGATGGAGAAGGACTCTCAAATCTCCTTCATCCTTTGAAGACCTTTCCTAGTTATGGCTAGAGTTTAATTTGCCTAACGCCATTAAATGTTCCTCTCTGAGAGATTTCTTTTTTTAAAAAAAAATTAAATACCTTACATTAATCTGTTAATGTACATTACAATGATGCTTCAACTCTTATTTCAGGATTGGTATGGCTACCTAAGCATAATTTAAGTGATTAGTTTGAAGAATGTTTGGTGAATAATGGCTCTCAAAACAATGAGAGTAAAGAGAAAGCCCCAAAGGTAGAACTTAAACTTCTTCATTCCACTTTCAAATATGAATCTCTCATACCTAATTCCTCGTATCTTGTGATTATAAATGTAGTTCTAAATGAAATTGAAACTACAAATTGATGGAAGTTCTTATATGCATTGAGATGTTATTGGTATTATTAATGATATTAAAGGCATTAACCCATCTATTTGCATATATATAATACTATTACAAGATGACTAGAAGACCTTTATTAAGCACCAAAGAAGGTTGAATCCCAACATGAAAGAAGTTGTTAAGAAAGAGGTGCTTAAACTACTTGATGCAGGTATACTATATCTTATCTCTAATAATCCTTGTGTTAGCCAGTCTCAGTGGTTCCTAATAAAGGGGTACGACCATAATAAAGAATGATAATAATGAATTGATACCCACTATAATAATAACAGGTTGGAGAATGTATATAGACTATAGAAAGTTCAATAAGGCAACCCAAAAAAATCATTTTCCTTTCTTTTCATCGATCAAATGCTTAAGAGCTTAGCAAAGCATTCTTATTTTCGTTACATAGATGGTTATTCTGATTTCTTCCAAATTTATATTCATTATAGTAACTAAGAAAATACTATATTTTCATTTCCTTATGGTACTTTTGCTTAGGGGAGAATGCCTTTTTGTCTTTGTAATGCCCCCACTACATTTTAATGTTATATGATGGCAATTTTTATTTTATTTTATTGAGAATATTATGAAAGTGATCATGGATGATTTCTTCATATATAAAGCTAATTTTAATGAGTTTTTAAGCAATTTACCTAAATTTTAGTAATGATATGATGAAGTTAACCTAGTTTTAAATTGGGGGAAATGTCATTTCATAGTAAAGTAAGTTATTGTTCTAGGATCCTTAGTATTCGAGCAAAGAATTGGGATTGATAGGGAGAAGGTTGAAGTCATTGAGAAGATGCTATTGTCACTATTGTTAAGGTATGTGGAGTTTCTTAGGCCATATTAATTTCTACTGGCATTTTATAAAAGAATTTTCTAAAATAGCTAAACCTTTGAATAACTTGATTTATAAAGAAGTTACTTTAAAATTTGATCAGGAATGTATTGATGCTTTTTGAAGGATAAAAGAGGTACTTTTATTTACTTCAATTATGCAACCTCTAACTATAACATCCTTTTTAAGGTGATATGCAATGCAAGAAATTATGAAATTGGAGAAATTTTAAGGTAAAAAAAGGATAAGAAGGTTCATGCCATTTATTAAGCAAGTTAAATGTTGGATGAGGCCCAAGTAAACTATGTTATTATCAAGAAAGAGCTATTGACGATGGTGTTCTACATTAATAAATTTAGGTCATAATTGGAGGAGTCAAAGATTATTGTCTGCACCTATCATTCACTCATTAATTTTATCTTAAGTAAGAAGGAAACTAAACTAAGATTGATTGGATAAATCCTTCTCCTAGCTAATGATGTTAAAGTAGTAGTAAGGCTCTTTAAGAAGATTATCTTCCTAAAGTTCAAAGTTCCTAAAGCTCTAATAAGTGATGGCACTGAACGTGAATTTAAAGCTCTTTTAAAGAAATGTAAGGTAAATCGCAAGGTTGCCTTAGAATATCATCCTTAAACCAATATCCAAGTTAAGGTTTTGAATCGGGAAATCAAGAGTATACTTAAGAAGACGACTACTAGATTGAGTAAAGATTAGGAAATGAAGCTAAATGAGCAATAGAGGCTTATCGTATAGCCTACAAGAATCCCACTGGTATATTTCCATTCAAGCTGATTTGTGGGAAGTTATGTCACCTTTTAAAGCTTACTAAAGATCAAAGCCCTCAAATTTGATTAAAGACAACTGATGAAAGATGATTGCTCCAAAATCATGAGCTCAATAAGCTAAGGTTAGATGCTTATAAAAATGCCAACATATATAAGAAGAGAACCAATTGATGGTATAAAAAATTCATCCTTCATGAAGAGATTTATGAGAGGGATTGGATACTTCTCTTAACTCTCATTTAAATCTTTTTCCAAGAAAATTTTACTACAAAGTTTTAGCTTAAGCATTTATAGTAGTTTCACACCAAGTAGTTTAAGCTGATGCCCTATGTAGATCGAGACATTTTGTGGGTGATTGATTTGGCTGATTAGATGAGAGAGATCATCACTTTTGATAGATAGCAATAATTGTTTGATATTTGGGAACCATTTTTCATTTATAGTAGTTTCACACCAAGTAGTTTAAGCTGATGCCCTATGTAGATTGAGACATTTTGTGGGTGATTGATTTGGCTGATTGGATGAGAGAGATCATCACTTTTGATGGATAGCAATAATTGTTTGATATCTAGGAACCATTTTGTCGAGAGTTTATCCTGGAACTTATGTGCACATTCTAGGTTGATGAAAAATAAACATCTTGGGAGGATGATTTTGTATTCGAGTTTCAACTTGGGAATGTTAAGCATAACCTTTAACTATAACCAATTCAGGGTTCAAGTAAGCTTTACTAAGAAGACTAGTTTCGCACATTATAGCCTAACCAAACAACACTTAACGAGGACTATATGTAGGTCCACTTGAGAAATTATTAGAACAATATAGCCATAATGAGACCCTACTCTCTGACTCAATCCAAGGCCTTAGAATTTTGTTTCCTATCCATAAGGTACATCCATAAATTACTCATCCATTCTCCGCATGACATATGTAAAAGCAAAAGTTTTGTCAATTGATAAGATCTTTTATTCATATACTGCACATGTCATTAAGTGCAAATATACTTAGTTCACTCATTCGTGAAGCTCATATAAGATTATTTTTACCAGTTGTAGATTGATAATTCCACAGCTTGCCAAGAGATTGAGAGTGCTCAAAGATGAGTGAGATTTGGTAATGATTGGTATTCCTCCTCTCACTATAGATATCTTGTGAGCCATAAGGATGGTAGAGCTTTAGAAAAACATAAGGGACTAGCATTTTGTGTATGTCGGTGTACCATTATGAGTAGTGGACGAGATTCACCTATAAGAGGGCTAGGTTATAGGTGTAAAGCATATAATGGTATTGATACTAAACCCAACCTCTGAGCCACGCACTTAACACTTAGCCACTCGCCTCATCATTTACAGACTAGTACATGCATTAGTTAGGGAAGTCTTTAGTGAGGTTAGCACAACATCTTGGCATAGAGATCTTCCTACCATCAATTTAACATATTAAGCCCACATAAAGAGAGGCTACATATGAGGAGCCTAAGCATCAAATAGAGGAGCTCACAGTTAAGGTAAAGCTACAGGACATAACTAACAAAAAGATGAAGGACCTTATAGTACCATTGGATCAAAGTGAGCAAGAGCTTAATACATGCTTAATAGACCATACTTCTTATCCCATATGTAGTGTATTTTCCTTGCAATTAGTAGATCATTCTATTAAGTATCCAGCAAGTATATTAGAGGAAGTACCTATTAAAGTTGATTAGTTTTTGATTCTTAATGATTTTATTTTTTTAGAGATGGACGAGAATTCTCAAATCTCCATCATCCCTGGAAGACCTTTCCTAGTTATAGTTAGAGTTTAATTTGCCTAATTCCATTAAATATCCCTCTTTGAGAGATCCTTATTGCAGGATTGGCTTGACTGATTAATTAGTAAGGGAGGAGCTAGTTAAACATAATTCAAGTGATTAGTTTAAACAATGTTTTGTGAATAATGGCTCTTAAAGAAATGGAGTAAAGAGAAAGCCCCAAAGGTAGAACTTAAACTTCTTCCTTCCACTGTCAAGTATGAATCACTCATACCTAATTCCTCTTATCTTGTGATTATAAATGTAAAACTAAATGAAGTTGAAATTGAAAATTGATGGAAGATCTTATACTACATTAAGATATTATAGGTATAATGATATTAAAGGCATCAATCCATCTATTTGAATATATAGAATACTACCAGAAGATGAGTGGAAGACCTTTATTAAACACCAAAGAAGGTTGAATCCTAACATGAAGGAAGTTGTCAAGAAAGAGGTACTTAAACTACTTAATGCTGACATAATCTATCCTACCTCTAATAATAAATGTGTTAGCCCAATCTAAATGGTTTTTTAGGAAAGGGGTACAACTGTAATAAAGAATGATAATAATGAATTGATACCCACTACAATAATAATGGGTTGGAGAATGTGTGTAGACTATAGAAAGTTGAATAAAGCAACTCGAAAAAATCAATTTTCCTTCTTTTTATTAATCAAATGCTTGAGAGCTTAACAAATCATTCTTATTTTCGTTACATAAATGGTTTTCCTAGTTTCTTCCAAATTTCTATTCATTTTAGTAACTAAGAAAACACTATATTATCATGTCCTTATGGTACTTTTGCTTAGAAGAAAATGCCTTTTTGTCTTTCTAATGCACCTTTTACCTTTTAATGTTATATGATGGATTTTTTTAAATTTTAGTGAGAATGTTATGGAAGTGATCATAGATGATTTTTTTTTTCATATATGAAGCTAATTTTAATGAATGTTCAACCGATTTATCTAAATTATTGTAATGATATGAAGAAGTTAACTTAGTTTTAAATTGATGGAAATGTCATTTCATGGTAAAGGAAGGTATTGTTCTAAGATCCTTAGTATTTGAACAAAGAATTGGGATTGATAGGGAAAAGGTCAAAGTCATTGAGAAGTTGCCACTATCACTATTATTAAGGGTATAAGAAGTTTCTTAGGCCATAATAATTTCTACTAGCATTTTATAAAAGAATTCTCTAAAATAACTAAACCTTTAAATTTTAATATTTGTATCAAATTTTTAACTTAGATTCTAATGTTTAACATAATTTAAAAAATGATAGTATAAAAACTATTCAATTTGAATTTCAAATTAAACCTAAACTTTTAAAGGTCCTACTATTGCCGCCATTGTTAAGATGTCATCCCAATTGGTAATGGTGATCACCACCACCCCTTTTAAGGATGAATCCAAACAAATTGCGTGTAAGTCTATCGGTGGGAACGTTTCAAAGAAGTTGCTTGCCCACAATATTACATATATATGCACTCCTTTTCACTACTACTTTATGTACTTTTGTTGATTTCCTGAAATAGATTTTCTTTTATGACTGATATGCTATTGTTTACCATATTTCCTTACATCAAGATTTACCCGATACACCGAAGAAGCTACACAAGCCACACATATTCCAATTAGGACCATCAATTTTTGGCATTAATTATTAGACATTTTTTGTAATGACTTACATGATTCTTTTGATTAATAGAAAGATTCTTTCTAATTATTGCACATATTAGCGACATATGTAAAGCCCTAACTAGAAAGTGAGTCTCTCTCTGTAAAAATTTTCTCTCCACTATGAAAATCATATCTTTAAATGTGAAGGACTTAAGAGAAAGAAACACAATTTTCATAAAAATAATTTTTGATCGATTGTTGTTTCTAAGAGCCATCATAAATCTAAGTATGTTTTCTTTTATAAATAATTAAATTATGAAAATCATATAGTTTTAAGATATTAGATAATATAGTTTAATTTACATAATTAATAATATCTTTCTATGTTGTATTTAGGATTTATAAATTTTCATTAATGATTATTGTTTTCTCTTTTACTATATAATTAAAGTCTTTACTGGCTTTAACGACTCCTTAAATCATTGGAGCACTCTTCTCTATCAAAATTAATTTTTTTTACCACACCTTAGCTATCAAAATACATATTAGAATACTTATTTTAAACTGTGTTTATCAGTGGAAGTCAATTAAAAATATGAAAAATAAGCGTAAGATGAGATACAAATATGTTATAAGCTATATTTGATACTAGACTGAAAATTCTGAAACCTTTTTGTACTTCATAGGCATGTTTTGCTTTCATCTCCCTTGTATAAGGGCTTGAGTCTTCAACACGAATTAAAATACGAGTGCATTTTAGACTATGTTCCTCTCTGCTTTCAAGTTCTTTTAGTGCATGTACGTTTAGTGTTTTTAATTGGTTTTTAGTATTATCTCTTTATAATTAATCGAATGTATATCAAATTGTATGGAATTATTGTTTAATTTGATGGCTATATTATGATTAATTTGTTAAGCCACCAAAGTGGTCAAATTAGAATATTTTCATAGGTTTAAATTTTAATAATGCCAGCTATCCATGATCATGTGATGTTGTTATTGAGATGACATGATGATGGACCCATTTTTATATAATGGGTATATTAAAGTACATTGATTATAAAATATTTAAAGATTGCCTTAATGATGGTTAATTGATATATTTGATTAGATTTGTTTAACATATCTAAAGATTGCAAACATGTCTAATTAGAGTATATTTAATTACCGATTACATGATAAAAGGGGTATTATTATGCTTATTGGCGTTCATTATTGGATCACCAAAAATAGAACTTTATTGTACATTTATTGCTTATGAATATTATAAGAATGTGTATTATATATTTTGTTTATGACTCATGGAATTAATGTATGAGCATTGATCTATGTTTTGCATCATTCTCTTATGTTTCCCTTTATTCACAACCTTCGTCTATTACGAAGTTTAATAAGCTTAATTTTCTTAAATTGTTTGAACAAGTTTAGTTTCAGTTAGGTGTTTTGGATCTTAATTTGAAACTTTTGCCTAATAAGCCTGTTGCTATTACTAACACTAGCAGTAATGAATAAAGATTTTTTCATAAGGCATGGGAAAGATAAATAAACTAAGTTTAATCATCTTATGGATTAATAGTAATAAAGAACACTAAGTCAATGATCTAAGATTGATAATGATAAGAAATTTATGGAGTCTATTAAAAATATATCTTAATATGACACTATTGATAACTCAGTTAACTACTATAAAGTTTATTGATTCTCATAGTTATAAGATCATGTCACTAAAATGATAAATATACCAATAAGGTTGATATCTATAGGATTAGAAAGTAAGTGAATATTTTCTTATGCAATTTATAATAAATTCCTTGCCTCCTTAGTATGGTAAATTACAAATAAATTACAACACTATAAAGGAAAAATAAAATGTAATAAAATTTCAAAGCATACTCACTGAAGAGGAAACAAGGATTAAAAAGTAAGAAATTCACTTGGTTAATCTCATGGGAAAAAAAGAAACCAAGAAAGAAGAATGAAAAAGGCAATAAAGGATTAGTAAAGATTAATAGATTTATCCATATCAACAATCATGAACACAAGAATGATAAGTTTCATTTTTATAGAAAGGTTAGATATTATTAGAAATATTGTGTGATATGTAAGGCATGCATCATAAAGAAAAATAAGTCTAAATCTTTTGTATGTTTCAAATCAAATATAACATAATTTCCTTTTAATACTTAGTGGATTTATTTTGGTAGTAGCATTTATATTTCAAATATAATATATGGATTCCTTACCACCCAAACCATAAATACAAATGGAAATTATGTTTATCGACAATTGTCAAAACTTAAGTTAAAACTATTGAAGCTTATAATTTGAATTCAGATGTTATCTTTTTCATACTTCATGTTTATACTATTTCTCAAATTTTAACTTCCTTGTCTAAATTTGATACAATTGGATATTCCTTTAAGTTTGGAAATGGCTGCTACAGTATAGTTAAAAATAATCATTTTATTGGTTTTGGTGTGCTCTATGATATTTTATAAAAATTAAAGCTTTAATAATCATTTTACTAAGATTCTTGACCTTGCATTATAATCTTGGTATTAAACATGGTTTAATGGATGAAAGTCTAACTTACTTATGGCATAAATGATTAGGTTATATATTTAAAGAAAGAATACAAAGATTGGTAAAGAATGGAATCCTTCCTAATATGAACTTTATAGATGTTAGCATATGTATGAATTATATAAGGGAAAAAACATAAAACAAAGTTAAGAAAGTGGCCATAAGAAGAACATAACTCCTTGAACTTATAGACATCGATATATGTTAACCCTTTTAAGTTACGTCTTTCGGTGGAGAAGTATTTATCACCTTTATTAATGACTTTTCATTTTATGAACATGTCTATTTGCTACATGAGAAATCTTAGTTGTAAATGGGTTAAAGGCGTTTGTTAATGAGGTCGAAAGAAAATTAAACATAAAGGTGAAAGTTATTGGGTTTAATAGACGTAGTGAATATTATAAAAGGTACGATGAAATTAAACAATGTCTTGGTCTATTTTTTAAATTCCTTTAAAAGTATGGAATATGTGCTTAATATACAATAACCAACATGTCAAAACATAATGGTGTTATAGAAAGGCCTAATTGTACTTTAATTGATATGGTTATTAGTATATTGAGAATTCTCCTACACCCTAATCATTATGGATGTATGCTTTGAAAACCACCATGCATTTGTTAAACATGGTTTCTAGTAGGGCAGTTCCAAAGAATCCTTATGAATTATAGACAAAAAGGAAGACTAATTTAAGGAACCTATATATTTGTTGTGCTTGACATAAGTAAGAATTTATAATCCATATATAGTCAAACCTCTGTAAATTAATATCGTTGGGATCATGATATTTATTATTTTATAGAGATATTAATTAACCGATAAATTAATATTTATTAATTTAAAGAGATT
>JAOTBA010000004.1:8294378-8307417 GCA_025629845.1 Erythroxylum squamatum | reverse complement strand
GATGACCTTCGATCCGATTAGCGCTTTTGGGTTTGTTCGTTTGTTTTCCGATTTGTGTTCGTTTCGGAAAGCTTTTGATTCGTTTTCCGGTTTGGGTCCGATTCCGAGATCGGGTCCCAACATTATTGATCCCATATCTTTTTAAAAAACCAAATATCAATATCCAACTTAATTAACAAATATTTAAAAAATATTTCTAAGGTGTTAAGTTCTATCAAATCATAAATATCAAAAATCTCAAAATTTTGAGGTATGATATTCTCTCCTCCTTAAAATAAGTTTTTTTCCTCAAAACTTAACTCACCTAAAAGTCTAAAGAAGTTACTTGATACCCCACATATAAGCCACTTAGATAATGGTTCACTCATTCTACTCACATTCTTTCCACCGTACCTTAACCTATATTCTGATATCATTTTGTCATGCCTTAGGTTTAGACTTACACACAACAATTTAAATTCATATATACTTAAAAGAATCGTGTTCTTAAAAATAACTAGTCATGAGTTAATTAGTAGTTTTTTATAGGCTTATAAAGGCTTTCATTTTTTTTCTCTCCTTTCTGATAAGGGATTTTGAATAACTATGTACTATGTTGGATCTTATAATCTCTCTTCCTTGAAGCCTTGATTTTTCCATTAAGAACCAATCCATAACATAGATTCTCTCCTCTTTTTATGACATAGAACTGGTTAGAAGCTTGTTAGGAGTCATCCATTACTTATGACCTTACTACCGGCACCATCTTTGCCCACATCGTCTCAGCCTATCATGCTTGTTTATTTAAACACCATTCGTAAGGCCTCAAGTCTAAACTAGTCCAACATCAACTCCAATTTGAGTTAAAGATAATCACATAGTCGAAAATAGTTAGATAGAAATTTGATTAGTAGTCTTTTCATAGATTTATAGACGTTTTTGCATCTCCTTTTCTTTTTGATATGGGATTGTTATATTTATGTCCTCTATGGGACTACTAATTAACTCCCCAACTAACTATTCATAAGTGTGTGGTTCTCTTAAGTTCAAATTGAATTTATTGTTGGGTCAGTCTAGACATAGGGCACTATAAATGATATCAAAGCAAAACTTATATTAGTACAATGTTAGCTCAGGATAATAAAGGCAGACTATAACAAGGCTTGAGTAATAGACAACTTTAACAGACTTTTAGTATGGCTCCATATTAGAATAGGAGTGAAGATTATGGGTTGTAGATTGAGTCTTGATGAGGATATCAATAGCTCAAGAAGGAAAGATTATGAGATCTCACATAAGAGGCGTGTATTACAATCTCATACCAAAAAGAAAAGGAGAGGTAAAGGCTTTTATAAACTCATAAAAATGACTATGAATTAACTTCCTAACTAACTATTTTTATATCTATAATTCTCATAAACTTGAACTGAAGTTGTTATTGGTTAGTCTAAACATTAAGCGTTATAAAATAACTTAATATACTTTCTATTTAAATATCTATTGTTAATTTAACTTTTAATTTTTGTTTTATTTCGATATATTAATTTTATTTTTTACTTAATTTTTATTGTTGTGAATTTCTATATAGCTTTTAAAAATTATTCAAACTAAAGTTATTAATTAAGTTTATAAAAAATACTTTATCATATTGTATATCCTATTCAGCTTTCACCATAATATTTCTATTTTTATTTCTTTTGCATATTGTATTCTGCGTAAGTTTGCTAGTGAGTCGAATCGAGTCCAGGCAAGGTCTAAAACTTACAATCCAAGCCCAAGTCAAACTTGAGTAGCACGAACCTCAATCAAGCCTTGATCAAGATCAGTGATTTTGTTTTGAAAATGATATCATTTTTATTTGATATATTCATATTTTAGACTAGGCCAAACTAGTGTCTCAAGTTCAAATCCAACTTGAAGCCTAAAAATTTAAAATAAATCTAATCTCAACCCAAAACTCAATTAACTTAAGCTAAACACAAATATAATCCCTAATTTTACATTCTCTTTGTTAATTTCTATTCTTTTGTTTCGGTGTAAAACAGCTCAAGACTGTTATTTACTATCATTAATCTTCTCCTCTTATTGTCAAGTGGGTCATCTTGATCTGCATGTGAAACATACATCATAGAATATGGTGCCTACTACGTCCTAATTGATGCCTGGTTTGGATAATTTGGAGTTAACACCATCCAAATAGAAAAACAGGAGAAGCACAGCTCACATCCAAAACGATGAACTGCCATAAATAAAAAAAAGTGACAACGATTGGACTGGTCCTGTAACTCCTGTAATTGTTAAGGTATTCCAGGTAAAGTCAAACTACTTATTTGGCGTCTTTTGAGAAATGCACTTTATTATTGAAATATGTTGCATCTTGATCTAATAAATGCACTTTATTATTGAAATATGTTACATCTTGATCTTATAAATGATATCAGGATGAGAGAATGTGATATGGTTTTTTTCCTTTAATGTCAAGTCCCTTCGGACGTGATTCATTTTCTTTGGGAATGCGTTATAATCACCTCACGTTTTGATGCTACAACATTATCTCTTAAGTTGAAATACGGTCTGACAATAAAAGTAGTTCCTTATCAGTTGGCTAACGTTTGATGTTCACTAAAGAAATACTTGACCTTTCCTGACATGCAACAGACAAGGCTCTTTAATTATTTCTTTGAGATATATTGTTTTTGGGATCATGTTGCTGTGCCACTACTGATAAGTTTGAGAATCTTGCTGCATTAAGCTAAGAATGGATTGAGGACATCGACTCAACCTGAGAGTCATTAATTAGCGATGCTTAGAACTACTGCTGATTTCAGAATCTATACCAAAGACAAGAAGATCAATACAATCAAACCGACCATTAGATGCCTCTATACATAAATTCGACACTTAAAATCAAGAATAACCTTATGATAACTGTAGCGTTTTTGAAAACTACACGTGTTTTGTGAAGAGAATATAGATTTAAGTGGTGGGCCAAAAAGATATCGCCATCTTCTTCTTGTACGGACCTTGCCTGGTCCACCATGATCGAGCATTGCTATTAATGGCAAATCACCTTTCTATTTCTAGATTACTTTTACCAAAGCATCATCTTTTCTCTCCAAATTACTCTTTTTTCGTTAAACTTTCGGTCTTCTTGCGTTGAACTCGTGCGAATCTTGCTATTGGAAAGAAAGTGCCTAGCAAATTGGATAACCAACTCTTTCTCCACCTCGCCAGATTCCCAAAGCAGATAGAACAGAGCTTTTACGATGTTGAAACAGAAGGCAATATCATTAAATTTAACAAAAAAGCATGGTGGTTCTGCCAGTGAAAATTGAATTTTTACAAAGGATGAAGCAGTTTAAATCGAGAGTTGCTTCCTGAAACTGCATGCCATTGACAAGGAAAAGGCACTACTTTACCTAGTGAATTATCTGGAGTTGTTCCTATCGCAAGTTTGCCACGTTTTGTTGTTACGAAAAAATGTTGGAAGGCAGATTCTTCATCAAGTGATCATAATTAGTAAATATGGAATCTCCTGACCCATCTTCTGAACATTTATTCCTTGTTCCTATCTTCGATCTACTCCTCTCTATTGGCCTTTTATAAATATCTCCTCGTCTATACTCACCCCAAGGCAAAGCAGTTCAAACTCGCTGAACAATTCTCGTAAAATACCAGTTAATCCAGTTTATAATCATGGATGTAGTGAACAGGTTGGTGCAAGACAAGCCAGTGGTTATTTTCAGCAAGAGTTCCTGTTGCATGAGCTACTCTATCAAGTTACTGATAAGTGGATTTGGAGCAAACCCAACAGTTTACGACCTCGACAAAATTCCCAGTGGAACGCAAATCGAGAGGACACTGGTGCAACTAGGTTGCCAACCAAGTGTACCTGCAGTGTTCATAGGGCAGAAGTTTGTTGGCGGTGAAAAGCAGGTCATGAGCCTGCACGTCCAGAACCAGCTTGTCCCATTGCTCATAGAAGCTGGAGCAATGTGGATTTGGAAGAAGTAGAGGATAAACTAGCTCAAGCAAGCTAAAGTTTTTGTATCTCTTTTGGTAATCTTAGCAGCATAATGACCGTGGGCAGGGTACAACGTATTAAAATCCGAGCTCCAAGTCCGTAGTATCATGGCACACCAGGACTTGGGAGTCTTTCCTATGCACTAAGCTCCAGTTTTCCCAAAATGTAATGCCGGCAATGTAATTCTGTACTATCTATAATAAAGACTCTTTCCAACCTATGAACTTCACTCAAAGTGGATATTCATTTCCAAATCATCTAAACTACTGCTAATTCTTATCCTACTAAAATGAAACCTTTAATTACTGAAAAGGAAGTGAAACAAAATGCAGACCAGTCCTTGTGCATTTAAGGCTAATAATATGCCAATACGCTGATCATTGAAGAAGGCAATGATGAGGAAGAACATTACTTGTTTTATGGATTCCCTCTGAGAAGTGGCTGTGATAGGATAAGCCACATCAATTCAATAGCTAAAGAGTACTATAGACAGCAACACGTTCGGCTTCTGATGCATTTAGGAATAATTGAATCTTAAGCTCCAACCAATAAATATTCACGTTGCACGAATTACAGCCCAACAGGTTTGGGCCTAATTACCGCCTCGAACAAATAAACGATGTCGTTTATGACACTCAAAAATAGAGTAAGAAAACAATTGGCCTTACGACTCCACTGGGGATCGAACCCAGAATCTCTGGTTCCGTAGACCAGCGCCTTATCCATTGGGCCATGGAGTCGTACGAAGCTGCTCGATCATGTGTAAATTTGGGCTTACTACTCAGCTTCAAAATCATCAAGCGTGACTTTGCCGACAACTTTTCCAATCTCATTCATTCTTTGTTTTTCCTTTTTTTCCCTGTTTTTGACTTTTGTCTTTCATGATCTTCTTGAGCTCCATTTCCAGTCATCGATAGGACACGTCTTAGAGGGAAAGACAAACCCATCACTCCATTTGCTGTCCTCTGACACTTCTGTTGTCGGGGAGAATTATTCATATGGAACGATAAAAGCCAAAAGGCAAAGTTGGGTTTTGCTTTGATCTAATAAAAGAAACGACCTAACCTCCTAATTTGTAATGCAGTATGCATCTGGTATCCACTGACGTACTTTAATCTGTCAAAATGTATCCAATACACCACCGCTTAATTCATGATCAACGCTCTGATGACCAGGAGACCTGACGTTTTAGTTTTATTTTTGACAGAATGCTTTTTTTTACTGCACATTCTCTAGTATTGACATGTTTTAACCAAGTTGTCATGAAACCGAGCGACGCCTTCTCCTCTGGAACAAGAACCTTTCTCTGAATTGGCCTTTTCCTCCGATTGGCTTAAGACTGTTTATCCAGCAGAGAAAATTCAGTTTTCTCAGCTTCTTTGTGAACGATTTTAACTTGCTGGCAGGATGAGACCTTTCAAGTCCCTGTTTCATGGACGCATGGTCCTTTTCAAGGTCGGTCAGTCTCATTCTCATTCTTGCAACTTCAAGCTTCAGTTCTCTGTTCTCTCTTCTCACTGATGCGTAATTGTCTCTTGGAGATATTGCTCCACTTCCGGCTCCACTGCTTGAACGTTGGGGCAATTGGTTGTTTATTGCGCCAAAAAAGAACTGATTTTGACTACCATTCATGGCGTTTCTGAGTTTAATTTGTTCGAAATATAGAACTTGAACTGCCATTTGAACTGGAAGTCTTTCGTTTTGTGCTGCGTGACTGCAGGCCTCTTGAGATAATTTCTGACAGTCAATGGTCTTGCAGAGTCTGTAACGTTCAGAATCTTTAATGTTTGGATGAACCTGTACCAAGAGAAACTCTCAAAGTTACCTTTACAAAATAGAAAATGTAGTGTTAATATGATGTGGAACTCATCTTGGAGCGTTCATGAAAGAGAGATTAAATGGTAAAGAAAGTTACTAACTTACTAACCTCGAGGAAGATGTCCACTGCTCTGTACAGTCCGTCACTCACTACGCGAGCATAGTCTGGGAGAAGTTCTGCCAGTGCAATAAACTTGGATGGCATCAAGTTTGAGTCTATGGCAACTTCTGCAAGATAGTTGTCAAGTAACTTTGACACCTTAACAATCGAACTTTGCTTAGGAGAACCAGAGTTGTCTAAACCACAAACCATTTCGCTTTCATCTCGGAAGTGATTAACTTCATCGTCATCGTCGTCCAAGTTGAGAAAGATGGAGAAGATTCTCAAGATTGAGTCTATCTCATACATGGTGCAGTTATTGTTTCCATGAGCATTTGATGGGATTAGGATGTCTTCGAGAATTGCCTGCTCCAGTTGAAGACCGATTCTTCTTTCCAAATCCGATCTGCAAGAAGTAGGTACTGACGCTGCTAGTGCAGTTTTCAACAAACTAGAAAGAAAAGCCATTGGAACCCGACCCTTCCTTGATTGGGTTGGCAGTAAGCTAACAATTGTTTCAACAATGACCCTTTGTTTCTTCTGCGACTCCAAGTCCAAGAGGTTTCCCCTAACAACAGGACCTTGCAGTGAATTATGAGCATAGTTTATTAAAATCTTGCTGATAATTTCTTGCTTCAGACCCTTTGATTTCACTGCAGACAGAACTCTTTGGAAGAAATCTAAGCTAAGAATTGTGAGTGATTTGCCCCACCAGTCCGATGATGCGTCTGGTTCCTTGTTTGACAGCTCGTTTGCATGGAAGTTATAGTCCAATTTTAACAGGCCAGAGGCGAGCTGTTCTTTACATGCATTGCTTGCAATTGCATTGATGAGCCTGCTAACCAGGTTGATCTCTTCAGATATAGGCAAGAGGGTTTCACAACGGTGAAGAACTGATATTGAACTTGAAATGTTCGGGAACACCAACTCCTGCAAGTAAGCTTCAGTTCGGGCTTCAAGGTTCTTTTCGGCAAATTCTTCTGTCATTTCCAGGAAGTGAGCTATACAACGCAGCATAGCGATATTTGATAGTGTAATCTCCAGGTTTACTCCATAGCAGAACTTTGCAGCAAGATCAAAGGCCTCAGGTCCACCTGGGACAGAAGGTATACTAATGCGAGAAACTTTCGAATCTTTCGCTTCCAACAGCAGTTTCCGTATTCTTCCGCTTCGAGAAACTAGAGAGAACTGTAGTAGAGGAGTTTGAAATACATAAATGAAGCGTAAAGCTGGGTAGTATATATACTGATTTCTTTCTCCGCACCCATTTCTTTAAGTATAATGTCATAATATTCATCTAATTATGAACTCGTGACCTTCGTTATAACAATGGATAAACAGTAGGATGAATCCTAATCCTGTATTCATGCATTTACTCGAAAGTAGGAGCAGATCTTACTTACCTTGTGGAGAGCAAAACTCGATGCTCCAACTTCAACTGTGAGATCACTGAAGACATCAGAAATTGACCTGCAAGAAGGTATGATAAGGTGATGATTATGTTGAAATTGAAGAGACGATAAAATTCCAAAAGAAAAAGAAAATAAATAACCATACGTGTTGTTCAGTCCTATTGACTTAGAGGCCATGTTTCTGCTAGAAACCTGTACACTCATTCCTGAAACCATGACTCCCAAACAGATTTTCTCAACAATAATGTCCTAGGGTAGACAGTAAATTGAACCTACACATGTTGTTTGTACTAAAACTCGTAAGGTGGCCAGTCAGATCTATAGACAGTACCAGTCCTGATATTCTAAATCGACAAAGATGGCCCAGATAGGAAAAATGACAATTCAATCATTACACAATGGCGGAGAAAGCCGAGACAGTAATGTTATATTTCTTTACAGCAGTAAGCAGTAACTCAAGTTCACAGAAACGGTGATGCTTAGTGTCATATACATGGGACCTCCGAAATTCATCTCACAAATGTGCTTGTTTCAGGAAGGTTCTATTATACTAAACAACTTGAATACTTTTCCGTACATGCTTTTAAAGAGAAAAATGCCTGCAAAATTATTGAGCGGCAAGATGTTAATAGCAATGTTTGATGATAACGCTTTGCTGAAGCCTCGTGCCATTGTCGTTGAAATGGAAATGTCGTTTGCAAGGTCACGGTCATAGATTATCGTTGTCATGCTCCCATATTTGATAGCAGCCATGTGTTGTTTTGCGGCATTTATTGGTAGAGATTGTGGTCACTCAAATATGAGGCTGTGAAGCTAACTAAATCTGATTTTCTCTGCAAAGATGGCCTGCCATTGGAACTCTTGGAAAGCCAATTCTATGCCCTCAGATTTCAGCAGATGGCTCCTTTCAGCTTTCCGTTTATGCAAAACATTCAGTTTTTGACTAATCATAACTGGAAATCTCGCAGCATTTGAAACATACTGAAATGTTCTTTTTCTTTTCCTCTTACCGCACAAATTTATGAAAAAATCTACTAAATCAAGTTGCTGAGAAATGAAAGTAAGAAACAGCCAGAGGTACAGTCACAGCATCTTAATTCTTACCATTTCTTACCAAATACGATAGGACCTCAGAAACGGTTTCCGTTTGGTAAACTATTTTCTACAAGAGCTTTTGGTAAGAAAATTTAGCAACATATTCTACATTTTTCCGTACTTCAGTGAATACAACAGCCCCTAATCAGTTTCCTGCAAATCACGTAAACTTCTCCAACCAAAATCGAACCACATTGTCTGGACACTATCAACTATCAAGACAACTAACAAGGACAACTCAGGTTACAGAAGAACTAAGAAATGGACAGAGAATCACCATTCAGTGGCGTGCCTTATACTTGAATTTGGACAAAATGATCTCTTCCCAGGTATACTTGGCTTCAATTCACCAACAGTAACAACACCCATCCTTTTTCTGGCAGTTCGGTCTTAGGTTTCTGTCCTCAGAAATACTGAAAGTTCTGCAACACCAACTCCACTAACAACTGAACCCATGCAAGAACATTAAACGGTGGTGATGACTTTGGAACACACTTTATAGAGCGTTTGAAATATACCCTTAATGTTAAAAGTCAAGAAAAATTATAGGCATGCTACTGCACTTGTCGGTGTAAGAGTTGCTCTTTTTTTTTTCGCATGACTTTTGTTTTGATGAACTTGCAGGAATCCTGTATGGTTGCAGTGCTTTTGGGGTGACATAATCATGGGGTAAGAAAGCTACCCACCTATAGCTTAGTTTAATTCTACATTATATTCATGTGTAAAGCACACGAAAGTGGAAACTTAAGATGATGGCGTTGGGTTACAATTTATAAAGAGGATCACAAACACATTCCCTAAAATATATCGAAGTTTTCAATTGCAGATAATAGTCTCGGATAATTGGCGAATACAAATGGGATAATAGGGCATAACGATTCAGAAACTGATTTGTACAGGACATCATAAGTCAGTTCTAGGCCAAGCTTTTGAAGAAAATAGATAATGAGAAAGTCAAAATGCGTTCTTCTACTCGGAACCTTCCTGCTAAAGGTACCAACTATTTCACATGATCCGAGGCAATTGTGCCCAATGTGTGTGAAGGAGATTCATACTATGATCTCTAGTTTCTAAATCAAGATGAACTAACCAAAACTCTTATCATACCTCGCTTTCTCTTAATCATAGACTTGATAGATTTCTTGCAACTAGAAAACGTACTAATATTACTATTATTTTGTTGTATCGCACGATCAGGTAGCAATGATGATCCCATCACTACGTGCTTTTGTTCCTACCCTGTCATGCCTTACTAATCAAGTGGTTAAGAGCATTTATACATCTTGCTTCTCATCAGCTTTATCTTTACTAGTTTGAAGATGATTACACCTGCACATGAGAAAGGAAATCCCAAGTGGTCCACCTTAGTTTAGCATCAAGTACCTGTGAGCTTGTTGTCTATACTTTTAAGTCAAATGGGGTTTAGTTGACTGGAAGAATTATTTTTAATTGTCGGTGAAAAAAAATGTTTGCATATTTCAATTAATGTTATAACTTAAGTATTCTGAAACATTTTAACATTTAAAATTTTGACCTAAATCTTATACAAATGTTAGAATATTTCTGAGAAAATTTGAAAAATAAGTAATCATATTTTTTTATTTTTTTATTTTTTAATTTGCATACAATAATGATATTTGCTTACTTGTTATTAACATTATTACAATAGGAAATTAATTTGTGCATTTTCATAGATTATGATATTTAGCATTAAAAAGCTAAAAGCATATTTAATAAATTATTAAATAAATTTATCCAAATTTTATATGATTTGCGTTACCTTCACATCTTGATGGATATGACAGGGGCCTCGTCCTATACTTCAGACAAAAGCATGTTTACATACTATGACAAACTTACAGTAGTGCATGATTATTGTTATTATTGTACATACATATAGAATATATGAAGAAGGCTATGAATTTAGAACGACACCTGCCTCAAAGTAATGTGGCATTATGTACAATTGGAGAACCTTTTGGGTGGGTGGCTACTTCAGTCCTTCTTGCAACTATTGTCATGGTACGGTACACCGTACACATATAAATTTATATATATATATATATATGCCTCTATGGAGTAAAGAAGTGGTCATCTTATATCACGTACTAAGTTATTTTATTTATTTTTCTTTTCAGATTCCAAATATATGGTTTAAAATATTATGCTCATCGGTCAGACAAATACATATCTACGGGGTATGGAAACTCTCAGTATTTATGCCCGCTCAACTCGTTATTTACTAGGACAGACCATGTAACAACCAACAATTAAACTATACTGCCTTCTCTTAAAGTAAGGATCTACATTCTAAGTCGTACAATTTTGTCTATATAAAAGAGAACTGACATTTACTAAGAAGTAAATACATCTCTCTCTTTCTAACACTCTTTTCAGGTATATATTAATTTTGATATTGGAGTGATTTCACATGAGAAATCTTCAGCATGGTCAATAGGTCTGAAGGTCAATACACTAGAACCTAGCACACCTTTTAGCTGAGAAAACTATAAAACATGTTAGGATTTATTTTCAATATATCCTATGTTTATTTTTATTTTTAGCATTTTAATTGGACATGTGATTTTTCCTAATAACCTGTGTTGATGTGCCTAAATTGGAATGTGGATTAGAATTGGAAGTTATCTAACATTATCTCTTTTTGAAAAGGATTTATCAAAAGGCAATCTTCAAAGTGACGTGATCAAGGGGATTTAGTGATTGAATCTTTGCTGACGTGGATTGTAGTAGGTTTTGCTTTTGAGGGGGTTGCGCAGATTCTTTTGGTTGTTGCTTCTGGTGAGAAACCGTGTGTGTGCTTTTGGCTGTGAGCTGCTGCGTTGATGCTTCTTATCTCCTGATTGTGTGATCTGTTGAGAGGCGTTATTGATCACAGCAATATACAACCATTAGTTTGACTTTAAGCAAGTAGTTCATGGTGATACGCAGTTGACGTTGGTGCTGGACAATTCACGTTAATTGATTGGTGGTTGAAGCATAAAGATGACTTGGTCATAGATCAGTTCACTTACTTTTGTTGCTGCTATTTGGCTTATTTGTGTTTAATTTCAGAATTGGGATTATTATATTCTTGAGTTTATTTGTCCTTGTTTTTGAAGTAGAAATAGTTTGCAAAATTCTCTGACGAGGTTAACACAAGTCGATCGTGTTATCAGGTGTGAAAAACTTTCACGGGTAGTTAGGTTATGGGTTAATTACATAGATTGAGTCATACGGGGTTGTTCAATCTCTGTAATCCTTTTTGAACTACAGTGGAAGAAATCAATCTGGGTGAGGGCCCCGCAGACGTAGGCAAGTTGGCCAAACTGCGTTACCAAACGTCGGTGTTTTATTTTCTGGTGTTTTGCAGTTGCGATTGTTAATTTATTCGTGACGTAAAGTTTATTTTGGATAATCTGCGGATTTATCAATAACTTATTTATTTCAATAGCATTTGACAGTAATGTTCTAATCGCTTACTAAATCTATGATCCTGAAGATGGTGCGTGTTGCCGTCTGTTTTCCCCCAATCATGTTTCGAGTTCTAGATGTAACTTGTTCAATATTCGTCTTTTTGCTATAGAACTCACTCTTCTAACGGAATTTTGAGATATAAGGAACTAAAGAAAGATGGAAGTTTTAGGAATGAGTACTTACAATGGAGCTATCTTTGACAGGTTTGTGAACAGCGTGACCAACTTGAACCTGGAGAGGGATAAGAGGAGATCCAACCAAGTAAAGCAAAAACCTGAGCTCATTAATGCGACCCGCTATCACAGGCTGCGACCATTTATCAGATGTTTGAGCTTTCATCCATGTTAGCATGTTCTGCCAATGAAGAGCTACGTTGCTGCCCATGCTAGCAAACATTTCTTCAGGTATGGGGACCTCAAGAACAGTCTCAAGGCCATCTTCTTTTTCAATGTTTGGGCAAAGTTTCCTCATGTAGGTTATGGACAACCCAGATGAATACAATGAAATGAACACGTTTTGGTTGCAGAGTCAAAGAGAAATCTTATCTCTTCCCTTGAAACTCTATAGTCTATACATATTCGAGGAGAGATTAAGGAAAAAGATTGGCTTAAGGTTGTCCTTATTTGTAGGAATGTTTTGTAGTTGTTACTTTCTATTTTAGGAGCTGTGTACCACTCCGGTTGCCAAATGTCCATGTGAAGATCAAAGCTTTTAGCGTCTGCTATCCATTTCTTCTGAAAATAAAATAAATTAAGAAAACGACATTTCATATTGGTTGGGTCATGGGTGGTTTAATCTTGAATAGTTTGCTTTTCCTTATTTATGAGAAAATTGTTAACATGGTTTTTTTCCCACAAGTGCATTATCCAAAAATTTTACTCAGTTTCATATATAACCCTTTTTATTAGTAAAAGTGTCGATATCTTTGGCATCACTCTAAAGAAACTAAAATGAAAAGAAACCGGGGCCCTCAGCAAATTACTTCGGGTCTGGGAATGAAAATTACAAGCCACACCTTTAGGGACGGAGCTAGACTCAACTCTAAGGAGGGCCGGGGGCCAACATCTAAATGCAAAAAAATAATACAATTATATAATATTATTAATAAATAATCAAAATGCAACACGCCGTTCTTTT
>JAOTBA010000004.1:8247057-8261687 GCA_025629845.1 Erythroxylum squamatum | reverse complement strand
ACATATTCATACCTAATGATTTTCCACAAAGTGGTGACGAAAGGTATAACTTGTACAAATCTTTCCATTTTCCAATTTGATCCGATCCATTCGTTCGTAGAGCTATTTATTCGATTGCAGACATTTCTGGAACACCTCTAACAGAGGGACCAAAGGAATCCCTATTGGAAATTGTAATTCTTGAAACACACAATAAGATGGAGAGAAAAAAACATCGCAATTAGAATTTGAGGTCAACCTATAGATGGAAATAAGATTAGTGCATAATTTTGGTACATGAAGAACATTTTTTAATGTGAGGAATTTCTTCAAACAAACATCTCCTTGACCAGCTACTGTTGTAGCTGATCCATCGACTGTAGTGATTTTTCTATTGCTTGGACAAGATGTATATGAGATGAAGTTATAGGAGGAGTTGGTCATATGATCTGTAGCTCCTGAGTCAATAACCCAAGAGTTGGGAAGGACAGTATCTGAAGCACTAAATGAATGAGAAGAGGAAACAAGAATGTAAGGAGAAGAAGTACCTGAGAATACCAACACACTAGTACCTGTTGAGGATTGGGATTTTTGTTTCTCCAATGTCTCCAATAAGCCCCTAAGTTTCTCTATTTCCTCATTATTGAAGCTGACACCATGAGAACTAGCACTCTCCACATTCATAACTACATGTGCTTGTCCTTGCTCTTTCGATTGTCCGCTATTCATATTTGTGGGCTTTCTATGAAGCTTCCAACACTTTTCTCTAGTGTGTCTAGATTTTTTGCAAAAAGTACACCATAAGGTGTCTTTGTTGACACTTTTGGAAGCATTGGTTTGTTCCACATGGATGTTCTGCTCTTTATTGCTCTTAGAAACTAGAGCGAAGCTATCTACAGTTGGTGTGTCAACCATAACCCCTCTCCTACCCTCTTCAGCTAGGACAATCGCAATTGCCTCATTCCATGAAGGCAATTCTTCTTTTCCAAGGATTTGCACCCGTACCACATCAAATTCCAAATTTAAGCTAGCAAAGAAATCATAAATTCTGTCTCTTTCAACAAACCGTTTAAGGATAGAAACATCCTCACTGCACTTCATCTAAATACACCAGTAATGATCCATCTCCTGCCATAAACTTTTCAGAAAATTAGAATAATCCATGACAAAACGATTGCCTAGTTTGATATTAGAGATTTTAGTTTTAGTCTCATAAATCTGAGCAGCATCATGAACCTTTGAATAGGTTTGTTTAATAGCATCCCAGATTTCTTTAGCTGTCCCCAAAAACATACAAGTATCACTAATTTCAGGTAACATTGAATTCCAAAGCCAAGACATTACCATAGAATCTTCTATATCCCATGCATCAAATTTTGGATCACCCTCTTTTGGACCAGTACCTAACAAATGGGACAATTTTCCCTTTCCTTTCAGAAAAGTACGAACCAACTGAGACCACTTCAAATAATTTTTACCATTCAATCTATAGGCTGCTTGGATCTGTGGCAAATCACTTGTTACAGTGTGATTGGTATTATCAAGTACAATCACGTCAGTTTTAGTAGGAGTTTCTGACATAGTATATGGCAGAAATATAAGAGGTAAAGAGAGTGTTGTAAAAAAAATACCACAAATGCGATCCTAGCAAACCAGCATTGAACGGAGGGCTTTCCAGCAAGACAAGACCGGAAAAACAAAGTGTCGAGGTCAAAAAAAAAGGCGGAAGACGAAATTCCGGTGGGGTGAAGCTCACGCGCTGGCGCGTGGACCAATGACAGAGAGCAACGGGAGGCGCGTGAGGGACACGCGTTCACTTTCCGGTGGCCAGATTTTGGGGAACCAGTCGACTTCTGGTAGTGCTCCTATTGACACCGGCGGTGACAGTAACAAACCACTCTAAGATGGTGGTTAATGTGAGGCAGTCCTATTCTAGGGTTTCCGCAAACAGGAAAAAAAAATTTAGAGCTCCTAGCTCTGATACCATGTGATAAAAGAGAACTCAATAACTTGAATGTATATTGAATTAATTTGTAAGACTACTACATCTCTATTTGTACAAGTGTGATCCTAGTATATGCAGATGGAAATAAAATCCTATACAAAATAAAATCCCTATACAATAGCAGATTAAATCACTAGAGATTAGGATCTGATTTTCCCACATTCAAATCCCTAGAAGATAGGAACTAATTTTCCCATACTATTAACCTATATTCTCACATACATTAGATCATCATAGGGATTAGGTTCTTTACTAATCGCATTCAACCACACAATCTGATTTAGCGCCGCATCATCTGAAGATTCTCCCTCTTCTTCGGCTATCAGGGCATTTAGCTTCTCTTTTCTCGGATATTCTCTTGCATAATGTGATCCACCGCACAGATAACAAGCAATCTTGCCCTTTTTAGAGGACGTCTCCCCACTCTCGAAGCCACCATTTTGCTTACTTTTCCTCTTGAAGTCTCCCTTCTTGAAATCCTTCTTCTTCTTCCCCTCAGTATTCTCCTGTTGAGTATGGCCTTTTCCCTTCGCAGAATTAGAGGAACTTGCCTTAGTTTCCTTCATCGCTCGAAAGTCTACCAAGGCATTAGCAGCCGCGATTGCACCAGCCACGTCCTTCATATTTTGCCTCTGCAACTCCATTTGCGCCCACAGTTGTAACCCGAACAAAAAGTTGAAGAGCTTGTCCTCGTCTGACATGTTTTCTCAAGTAATAGAGAACTAAAGACTTAACATAGTCTCTTACCGAACCTTCTTGTTTCAGTTTCTTGAAGGCATCCCTCGCAAGACATGAAGTATTCAACGAAAGAAATTGATCCTTCAACTCTTTCTTCATGAGCTCCCATGTATCCATGGGAGTTCTACCCGCACTGATCTCCACAGAGGTCCTTGTCCTCTACCAGAGCTAAGCATCCCTATCCAAGTACATGGTCGTCACATTGACCTTCTCAGTATCGAGCACCCTAGCAGCTGCAAAGTATTGCTTCATATCCCACAATAAATTCTCAAGCACTTTGGCGTCCTGCACGCCTTTAAACACCTTAGGTTCACGTACCTTCACCGTTGAAGGTTTTGGTGATGAGCTTTTCGCACGACCAGCATCTGTTGCAATAGCACGCCTCAGCACTGTGATCTAAAGCTAGGCATGCTCGTGTGCCTTCAACAAATCCGAAATCTGTTGTTGCAACTGTTAAACCTTATCCTCCATCGCCTCAAATCGTGATTGATAGGATAGGGCCTCCTCTTCTCCCGCAGGAATCGGTCCAATGAGTGCCTCCACCCGAGTTACTCGTTCTGTCAAATTGCCTACTGTCATACCAAAATTAGGCTTTAATACCAGCTATTACAATCTGCTTTGGACTCGAACTTTTACTATAAGTCGCGCCCACCTTCGCACGACAATCCCACTTAAATCCGTTTAAGCAAGATTTAGCCTTCTCACGTGAATGTCATTGAACAAATCCGTTATCCCTCGAATGCCTCACGCGTACAAAGTGTTTCTCACACAAAATAACACAAGTGCATAACAGGGTAAAGAAAGCAACAAGAGACATAATAAATAGCCGAAGCTAATATTTCATTAACTCTCAACAAAATATTAACAAAAAATACAAGTACCTCCTTCTCGAACCACTTACAAGGAACTCCCTACTTGAAGCCCTTACAATGAGAACTCCCCAAAAAGCCCTCAACTCTTAAAGCTCTCTCTTCTGAGTGAATTCAATCATTGAGTGAATGTTTGTTAGACCCTTAAACTTGGAAGCACTTCTCAGCAACCTTCACGATGCACCTTAGGTGGAAGGTTAGCTAGTTTACACGCACGAGGGAGGAATGTGAAAATACTAAGGCAAACATGGGTGACTGGGATCAAAATTGGTGCGAATTTCGGTAGAATCTCGGACCTTGTGAAGAATGACTCGACCCAAGCTAAGGACTTGATGGATTAAGGACTTCGCCTATGGACCACGACTAGCAGATTTGTTGTGGGAAGTATTGGATCAAGCCAGTGTTCTATGTGGGCTTTGGCAAGATCACACTGCATCATTAGCAGATAGAGATCGTGGAGAGATCTTAGATGATGTGGCGATAACTAGGAGTTAAAGTTGCAGTAGGACTCAACATCTGAAGATAGCGGAGATCTTCGAGCATAAGGATGTTAGTTTCCTATTTGAATGTAAACTCTATCTTTCTATTATCATGTAAATTCTATCTTATCAGTTAGAGTCCTACTTAGATGGAAGTGTCATCCAATTGGTCCATGTGATGTAATCTGATAGAGATTAATCTTTGCACGATCTTAGACAGTTCAGTTTAAGTAAATTCTGAATGTAACTTACCTTTCAAGCTAGAGTGCCTATATATAGCTCATTCAAGTTTTGCTCTCCTCATTCAGTCAGAGAGGGCATTCCTTGTATTCTTTTGAAAGAAAGTAATATAAAGGTTGGTTTCACCATATCTCTATTGTTTTCTGATTGCCTTTATTTTCTTATTGCCTTCGTAGCATTGTTTTTTTTAGGGTTGGAGGTAAACACTTCGAGAATTATTGAAGGCTGAAGTCTTGCTTAAGCGGACCTAAGCGGAATTGTCGTGCAAAGGGTGTTGGCGATCAACTTTGGTGAAAGTTCGAATCCCAAGATAACCTTTGTATCAACTAGTGTGGCATTAAGCAACAATCTAGGGCCACGATTGCGAGACCTTTTTTACGAACTTCATAGAATTTCGTGGCAATTAATGTGCAATGACTGAGTATTCAGATGATAAATGTGCAGCCCTGCAGAAGAGCAATTGTGAGACTTCTACATTTACATACATGCCTAAAATCTAGGTCTTAAAAAGAATATTCTCATCTATGGAGAAAATTATATACTTCACTGTACTTTAACTGCCAACCAACCTACTCCTTACTAAGATAGGACTTCACCTTTCAACAACCAACCAACTTACACCCACCAACAATCAACTATGAATAAAATTTCAACTCTTCATATTCTTTAAACAGGGAATGAATCCCCGTGTATATTTTAAGTTATACACTCTAATGTAAAGGGGAACTCACTTTCAAATAGAAGATAACGCATCTCTCTCTTTTTAGACACAATCTTTAGGCCTTGAAATGATTTCACCATAAAAAAGAAAAAAGAAAAACTCTAGCACTATTCGCAAGTCTGAAGGTCAATTAATACACTGGTATCGAGTGCACCTTTCGTTTGAGGAAACAACAATAACCCCCAAAATTGAAAGAAGCCCACAGGAATCCAAGAGTAACAGGTATCAAAGTTTAAAAAGCTGGATATATGCTTTGTGAAACCTGATAGTTGAAGTGAGCAAAAGGGAAAGTAAACGCCAATAGATGTAACGTTGTGGCTAACAATTATGGTGTACACAACACGTGAGCCCACCATTTTAAATCCTATCCCATCCAAAGTCATGATAATAGCTATATGCAACGTGGGATTTTTCCACTCCAAATTCTAATTTCGTAAAATGATCTAGACTAAAGTGCTCAATAAGTTTTGAAATTATTATCCTCTCGTCCTAGTTCAAATCATGCAATCATGGCAGTAACAAAACCCTTTTCCCAGAAAAAAGAGTAGAGATCCTTACTTGATCTGTTATGAAAATAATTTTAAAGAGAAAGGATAAGTTGTAAGTGGAAATGTTTGAAAGTAGTTCATATCTATATATCAAAGTAAACACAAAAATGAAGTGAAAAATAAATATAAAGAGAATTGTTATGAAGCTCTATGTGCTTCTTATTCTTTTGATGGGATTTGGGCTGCTTAACCCAAGCAATCTTTAGAAACGACTCTGATCGGCCCAACCCAAGTTGTCAATATGATAGAACTTGGGATGCTCGGAGGATTCTTAAGCACACTATCTGCTGAATTCCCATGGAGCACACAATAACATCACCCATTCAAATTGCAATACATAATAACATGACTGGTAGAGGCATGTATGTAATTCTTTAAATATATACCCTAGAAGTTTACAGCAAGCTAAAAATGCAACGTAAGTACCAAATACAAAGGGAGATAAATACAGAGCATTCATATAGGAAACACATATTCCTCACTTTGCGGAAGACCAGAACTTAACAAATGATTGAAGTCCTACGGATATTACAATAGCACAACAATTGCATGTCTACCAACAGTCCTCAAAAGTGTTTCTGTAAATGCCCCAAAAGATTAGGCCCGAAACAACTGCCCCCATTGGATTCAACGGGCCAAGTCTAGGGCTTCAAAACTAGAAAATTGCTGCAAACTACCTGGAAGTGGTGTTGATAGTAATCTTGCCAAGTGTTACGCGATTCTCATTGCAAGAACTTTTAAAATCGAAATCAAGACCAGATCCAAAGATCCATGAGATGTTGGCAGAATGATCTGCTCAAATTATTTGCAAGCTAAATAGGAGAAGCCACCGGTGGCCTGCTTCTTGATGCTTATTGATATACTATAGATGGTATGGAAAAAGAGCATACAGACGGTCTTAAGTAAAAACTAAATCAGATTGCTTGGCAAACCTTATCTGCAGAACTATAATTACTCAGCCCTACAAAGAGAATGTATAAATGGCTAGGCATACCACATCCACAAGATAGGTGAATGATAACATTGTTGCAAATCAACTTGTACGACGAAGCTCGCCACTTTGTTTTGTGTTTCTGCCACTATTTAAAGGAACAAAAGTCTGACCTGAAAATTACAGATCAGAAAGAGGAACTGATCCAGTCTGAGAGAAGATCAACCCAACTGAACTGCTGGATGTGCTCCCAGTAGAAGGAATTCTGCTCAAATAGGGATCCTTTTTGGTAGCAGAAATCAGTTCAGGTCTCGGTCCAGCAGAGGAGGAGGAGGGGGCCAGAGTAGCAAGCAAAGACCCAACTGGATAAGGAGCAACTGGTACGTCAATGAGAGATGACGCCGATGGACTGTATCTCAATGTTCCCATTGGGTGATCAAATTTGCATGTGGACCCAAACTTGCAGCGCCCATTTTGCAAATAGAACGAACATGGTTGAGCTCCCTGTTGACGTGAATATGCATAATATTAAGAAATTGTAACAACAATAACTATATTAAGGTGCTCAGAGACTGCATCTCAACAATATCAAGTGCCACAAAGAGTGCTAAAAATTGTTGACGAAAAGTTGATATGCCAAACATGTGCTCAATATTAACCATTTATTGACATGCCTGAGATGACATTATGAGGGGATCAAATTATGCATTCACACAGGTTGACTAGACCAAGTTCCCATCCCAACCAAAGCTCAGGTCCATCATGAGAATGGTTTTGTCCACCCAGACTCACCCTTAAACCTTATTTTACCAACTCTAGCTCATTCCACATCTGAGATCAGAACGCATGCCCAATGAGCATGGCAGAATCTAAGATAGTTACTCTTAACTGAATGATTGTGAACTAGCAATGCTCTGAAATCTGACCCTGTGACAACCAAAAAATGAGGCAATTATGTAATTCAGACCTAAATTGAACCCAGGGTAGATGACAACTATGTACGTATCAGGTGATACAAGAGATTATACTTTTCAAAGCAAGACAACCGCAAGCATAGAAACTGCACCTCTCAACAGCATTCAATTGTATTTTAAAGTACAGCGATAAATCTCACAAACAGCAGAACACAAAATAGTCGTCAAAAGCAAGAAAGGAAGGACTACAATGCAATATAACTACAGGATAAACTGAAAACTCTTTGAAACATGGGAAATTATTAACATCATGAGATGATACCTTCATTTCAAGCAACGTAATCTAAAAAAGAGTAAACCGAGAATTTGACATTTATTCAACAATGTGAATGAGTCTATTCTGAATAATTGAAGATTTAACATAGGCCATATAAAACAAAAATGGCTGTGTTCCTATACCAGACGTAAAGGAAGACCAAGTGGACTGAGGATGCAATTTGTTCTTGGCACAACTTGATCATGAGGATGATGATATCTACAAGATGAACCATATTTACAGTCCCCAGTTCTTAAGTAGTGTCGACATTCAGGTTCACCAGGCCTTTCAGGAAATGTTTGTTCCCTATGGTTACTGCTCGAGTGGCCAACAGAAGAAGAAAAAGAAAGGTAAGTTCCAGCTAGTGTCGGAGTTGAAGATGGTAGTTGTGTTATGCCAACTAGAGAAGTAGCGCCAACTGCAGATTGTGCACCAGGAGATAGCAAAGGGCTTACAGGCGCCTGAAGCACAGAATCCGTTGACAGAATAAGACAAACAAGATAACAATTCCCACCACATCTCAAAGAAATTAAAATCATAGGATTACCGAATAAGGGCTCCATCCTGGAACAGGAACTAGCCCAGGGGAAAACAGAAGAGGACCATAAGCCCCTTGCATGTATGAACCAGGTAACAGAGGAGCCCTCACCCTAAAGCTGGTGGATGCGGTCCCATACTGGTCAGGTAAATGAATTGAAGGAGACTGCACCTGCTGATAAAATTGTGGTGCAGATGCTGGAACTGATGTACCAGCCGGTTGAGGATGATGGAATTTACATGTTATACCAAATTTGCACTGCCCCGTTTTCAAATAGTAGGAGCATTCTTTCTCACCCTGTCAAAATACGAGAAAAGCATGCAACAGATATCATCAAACAGTTTATAAAATCAAACACCCACAATTATTTTGTTCATACAGAATTATGCCCAGTTGTGTGCATTATTGACTGGATGCACGTATATAGACTGACAAACAAACCAGTGGACTGGTACATGGATGGCGGGATCATAATCCACAGACATTTGACATATAAAAAAGATATTTAATATGAGAAATCAAACCAGTCTTAATGGGTATCCATGCATATTCAGTTGAACATGGCTCGATGATCCACCTCTGTGTTTTGGGTGGTGGAACTTGCAGGATGCACCAAATTTACAGATTCCTGTCTTCAAATAGAACTGCCCATCACAAGAACCAATAGCATGTTAACCCAAGTGTGGAAGCATTCTTTCCACGTTACTGATGATCAACATTCACATCAGCCAATTCACCTGGCACGAGGGCTCTCCTACTCGTTCTGGATATTCTCTTGTAGCTCTTACAGTAGCCTCAACCTAAGCAGTTTCCAAAACCGACCAAGAACGAGGACACAGATTTAGTTTTCTGAATCACTTATTCCAAACAACAATAACAATCTAAACTACTCCAACAAAAAATTTCAAGAATTATGCTGTAACTTTCCATCAGATATTTAACAAACAAACATCTTTATTTCATGCAAGACGCGAACGACTAAAATTTCAAAACCTTACCAGACACCTAAATGTGCGGAAACATACCCACATAGGAAAAACACATTACCAGTAAAATGCTGATACAGGAAAGCCACAAATGATTAAAAGTTTACCGCAGCACGATCGCGAGGGTGATTGTAATGGCACCTGTTTCCATAACCACAAAACCCGGTTCGCATATAGTACACGCAGTCGGGTGCTCCCGGTCGCTCGGGGTATAACAAACGCCACATAGAGTCTGCACAACCAAACTAACCCCAAATTCTCAATACTACATTTCAAAATACCTAGAAGACCAAAATCATTTTGCTTGAGCCTCCGTACGGTTAAAGAAAAGGAAGTAAATATGAGCGAAATTAAACCAAAATTCAAATGAAGATGCGAAGAAAACAATAAAAGCACCTTCTAATCCCGTTTCGTCATCAGCGGGTTTCCAATCGGTTTGTTGCTGAGTCGATTGCGACCCGTTCATCGCTTGACCCCGACCGTACAAGTCCATCTCTCGCTGACTCTCTACCTCAGAAGCCTGTACACTTGGATAAAGAAAAGAACTATTCTATAATGGAGCTTAGAGGATCAGAAGAGCCCGATCGAGTGTTGTGTCGCTCCCACGAAACTGGACTAAGTGAAGAGAAAAAGAGAGGCGTTGCGAATGAGATTGCTCTTTTTAACCGTAACGGAGTTGCCACACCCTCTCTCTCTCTAAGACAGTACGGTCTTGTTCGCTAGATTTTCACTTTCATGTCTCTTTGTCTTTATTTGCTTGTTAATAATAACCCATATAAAAGCTATTAATAATTAGCCCTTTATTTTCGGGAGGGACTGTGAATCTGTTTCTTTCCGTACCGGCCAAATGAAGCAATCGGTTGGGGTTTAAACTCTAAACATGTCGCTAGGTGGTTGTGTAATTACAAATATAGCCCTCGAGGCTTTTCTTCTTGGTGTTGTCTAAGCTTATTAACGTGTTCATTAATTAGAGGCGAAGAAGCTAATCCTAGATTCCTAGGCATTCCTTTTTTATTTGTAAAGATGTTGGAATGGGAACGATTGGTGGCTGCTATGGATGGAGTGCTTTTTTATGTTCAACTTTACAAATGAGCTTACAGTCATTTTTATGTTCAACTTTACAAATGAGCTTACAGTCACTTTGGTAGTAAAACTTTCAAATTATATAGAGGCTGCTTAAGGAAAGATACAGAACAGTCAGCCCATCCAATCAAATGGTTAAAGAGGAGAAGTATGTATATCTATACAGGCTAAGATAGGACAGCAAGCAAGCAACTCAGTCAGGGTGCTGTCCAATAAGAATTGACAATTGGCATTGGCGGCTGCCTAGCAGAAACAAAATCACTCAGGCTATTACCCACTCTTGGTGGGGCGGCGTAAGTAGTCAATTTCTCAAGTCCATTCCAATCCCTTGATTTCATCTTGAGAGGCCGTAATTAAGCAGTTAGTTTAAAGTAGTTATTGGGCAATTATTCGGTCGTTGAGGGAATTTACAGATGCAAGTTGAAGGCTACATGTCCAATTTCCACTACCACTCACCAACGGTTGAAAACGGCACGCACTCCGCATTAACGCAGGGAGAGGCCGTCACTGGCTGTCGTCCAAGGGAGGCAACACGGACCATTGATATAAACTCTGCGAGGGACTGGATTTTTTTTTTTTCAACACAACTTTTTTGGAATTTTAATATACAATTAGAGAAAGACAAATTTTCAGACATAGTTATTTGTTTTTACTTGGTCGTAAAAAAGGGGTTCAAATCACCTATTTTTATTAATTTGAACCTACCCTATTATATAAGAATTCATGTAGGGATGAGCACGTTATACCTCGTAATAATCATGTCACTTTTACGAACTGATGTGGAAGCTTTGATATGTTAAGAAAATAACTTTATATTTTTACAAAATAACAATATAAAACATTATACATAATTGGCCGACTCTAGACAAGAGTAAGAAGGACATCTGCTGAGGACTTACTATTAACCTTTCTTATTTTACCTCGTTGTATTCTTTAAGAAAAACTATGAATAACTTAATTTTATTTAATTTTCATAAAATTAATTACTAATTATGAATAAATATAATTAAATTTAAAATATCTCAAAAATATATATTTCAAATAAAATTTGATTAAATAATTAAAATATATTTAAAATAAAGTTTAATTTTAAAATTATTTATATGAAAAATAAAATAAATTTATTGATAATTTATTAATAAATATTATATAAGATATTAAAATAAATTTAATTAACTAAAAATAATTTATCTTTAAGTTTTTCTAATATGTAATTATCATCCATAATAAAAAACATAACTATATTAGTATTAACAACTAAACAAACGTTTATTTTTATTTGAAAAATTAAAAATTAAATAGCAACTTCTTTTTATTTTTCTATATAATTGCCACTTTAAAACAGATAATAAATTCTGAAAACAAATGTACAAAGCCGTAAAGCCATGAATTGCTCCTGGAAGCCAACCAATTTTCGGGACAACCAAGAAAAGAAAATCTAACACAAAATTAATATCTGCAAATACAAATAATCATTTTCAGCTTTCGGAGAATCTTCTAGATACCTATTTTTATTAATATTTTAAAAATGATATCAGAAAGTTAAAATGGTGACAAAAGAAATTTAAAATTTAAAAGATTTAATTAATATTAGGCCATAATAAAACATACAAAAGATTAAATAAGATTGATTAAAATTTTTAATGATTGATTTTTATTATTGTTGATAAAAGAGGGATTATCAGCAGCAGAGAGAAGACTGGGTTCTTCCTCAGAAAAAGATCTTCAAAGAAGTAACTATAAGTGACAAAGCCATGAAGTTTATGTAGCATATTTATCATAGCTTTATGCAATCGCACAATAACTCTTGGTATCAACATATTGGACTCTATCTAAGTGTTTTTTGACGTGGGACATACCATATTAGGGGTATAAGCACAGGGTAATTGATTTGATTTTCTTTTCCTTCAATATTTTTAATTTATTAATAATTGTCACGTAAAATTTACTCAAAAGATTATATTATTACTGTTAACTATAGAATTAATGATAAATTATATTTTCCACAAATTGAAAGCTTGTATATTTAATTAATATTTTTAATAATTATAATTAATATTAAGTTAAAATTTTAAATAAAATGAATCAATTAATAATTGCTGAAATAAAGAGTATATATAAAATTGTAAATTCTTAAGTAAAATATAATATTACTCTTATATAATTTTAGAGTATTCCTCCATATAAAATTATTAAATAAATATATAATGATTACATCAATAAAATTTATAATTAGTTGATATTTCTTCTCATAATTGATGTTATTATTATAATTTAATTAATATTTAATTATTTAATTAAAATAAATTAAAATATTTTTATATTAAACTCTTATTATATATATTTGATGTATATATTTATTTAACTATATCAAATATTTATGTCTTTTTATTTTTAACAATAATAATAATAAATTTTAAAAAACTTTACTATGTTGATAGTTATTATTACACTTTAATGAATATTTTAATTATTCAATTAAAATAAATTAATATATTTTATATTAAACACTTATTATGAATAATTGATGTAGATATTTATTAATTATATCAATATTTATATCTTTTTATTTTTAATAACTGTAATAAATTTTGCAATCTTTATTATGTTCGTAAATGAATTATATTATAGTGTAACATTATATTTAATAATATAATAAAAATAAAAATAGAATATGATAATGAAAAGAAATAATTTTTAATATCATTACAAAATAAAAATATTTTCTTAAATTTTAAAAACAAAAAAAACCACAATAAAAGACAATATTGAATCAAACTATCCTTAACTTATTTCTTGTTTTCATATTGGAATGATTCTATTTGAAATTAATATCTTAGTTGATTGAATTTATTTTTTAAAAAATCATCTTTAAATTAAACTTGAATTATGGCTCTTGCCATCCCTATCTTATTAATTTTTTACACAAGAAAGCAAAGTATTAGATTTCGTATCAAAAGATACCGTATCGGTCAAAAAATGATATGAAATTATCATATTTTATAACTATTGGTATTTAAAATACTAATCAAATATCAGCCTTTATACTTAAATTCAAAATATCTAAGGAGCTAAGCGCAAAAAAAAAACTATGTATAAATTGAAATGCAATATGCAGCAGGCAGGCAGAAGTAATCACCCAGACAAAAAGCCGCTAGCAACCCCTACCGGTACTCGTTGTAGCCAGCAACCTCCCTATAGCCACCGCAGAACCCCTGTAACCCACGCGCAACTCCTCTGAAGCCCCTGTCCGTAGTCGCAGTCACAGCTTATCAGACGCTCGCCAGTCGTTGCCAGTCATCACCCTTTGGCCTCTTGTGTTGTGTTGCATCTTTGTGTTCTAAAATTGTAGCGTTGAGAGCCAAGGTCGCATTTTGCTATACTGTGTGTGTGGAATTGTGGGTCATTGAATTGTGGAATGTGTGTGTGATTGATTGTATTGTAGGCTTGTTGATTTGATGACTTATGGAAGTGATTGTGGATGGCTTGTAAATGTGAATTGTAAGTTATGAATTTGTGATTATGAAACAATGATATGAAAGTTTGAATTTGTGTCATTCATACAAATTATCATGGTCTTCACCTGAAAATTATAATTGGTTGTGTTTCTGACTTTTTGTGATACTTGAAAACTATAATTTTGAATTAGATTATGAATTTGACTTGAAATTATTCATTTTATTTAAAATTAGGAATTGGATTATGAATTTGAACTTATTATTGTCTGAAATTTAAGATTGAATTGTATTGAAATTTGAATAAAACGTTAGTCTTTATTATAAATTGAGTTATATATTTTAAATTAAATTTTGTGAGAACTAGGGTTTTCAATTTGCTTTTTTCCTAGTTTGTCTTCAGACCTTAGTTTTCTCACTTCCAATGGTATAATCTAGCATATAATTATGAATATTTGGTTCTCGACGGACGACCAGATCTTTGAGTTCAAAAAGGCCTTCAACCTATTCGATGAAGACGAAGATGGTCTCTTTTTCTTAGATCTATGCTCTCTTCTCAAATCTTACGTTCTTTTGCTCTTACATTTGGTTGCTGATTTTGCTTTCTCTTTTTTTGAACCTAAAGCTCCATCTACGCTCATATTTTAAAATGAACTTCCTTTTTTATTCATGGGTACTCCTATAGAACACCAGAAGTCCCATCTTTGGTTAAGGTTAGTTTGCCTAAAAAAATTTTTTTTCGATAAAAGAGTACAATTTGCCCCTCAACATTTCATAAAATGTCTAAGTTAATCCCTATTGTTATTTATGGTACTAATTCACCCCTAA
>JAOTBA010000004.1:8215838-8231153 GCA_025629845.1 Erythroxylum squamatum | reverse complement strand
TTTCCGGCCTTCCTAAATCTCGTGGGTTTGAAGTCATTTTAGTGGTCGTGGATCGCCTTTCTAAATATGCTCACTTCCTAACCCTCAAACATCCATTCACTGCCAAAACAGTGGCTGAAGTCTTCATCCGTGAGATAGTTCGTTTGCATGGCATCCCAAGTTCTATTTTGAGTGATCGGGATCCACTCTTCACTAGTAACTTTTGGAAGGAGCTGTTTAAACTACAAGGAACAACTTTCAAAATGAGTTCCTCTTACCATCCGCAAACAGATGGTCAAACGGAAGTGTTGAATCGGTGTTTAGAAACCTATCTCCGTTGCTTTACATTTGAACAACCAAAGAATTGGTCTTACTGGCTAACATGGGCTGAATACTGGTATAATACTAGTTTTCATGTTTTATTAGGGAAAACTCCCTTTGAAGTCGTTTATGGCCACCTACCACCTACCCTACTTCAATTTTCAAAAGGGGAAACTCAGGTGGAATCCGTGGAACTAGCTTTGATTGATAGAGATGAAGCTTTGAGACAGCTGAAACACAACTTATGGCGTGCACAGGTTTTGATGAAGAAGGCTGCTGACAGCCATAGGAGGGAGGTCCATTTTCAAGAAAGAGATATGGTTTTTGTGAAGCTCAGACCGCATAGGCAGTCTTCTGTTGCACGAAGAATCTGTCCTAAGCTTTCAGCCTGTTACTATGGACCATTTAAGATCATTGGCAAGGTAGGGCAGGTTGCCTATCAATTGCAACTCCCTCGCTCATCCAAAGTCCATCTGGTCTTTCATGTCTCCCAACTTAAAAAGGCAATCGGTGACCATTCTGTTGAGCCCTCACTTCCTCATGGGTTAGAAATGGATCAGGAAGATTTCACCGAACCAGAAGCAATTCTAGCTTCCCGTGTATCTCAATCTAAGGGCAGCAACATTCTTCAATGGCTTGTTTGTTGGAAGGCCAAACCAGCTAAAGAAGCTACTTCGGAGGATGCAGATTCATCAGAGGGCAGTTTCCTTCAATCCACCTTGAGGACAAGGTGCCTCTTGAGGAGGAGGGAAATGTTAGCATTCAGCCACAACCTATAGTTTAGCCCAAGCCCATCCAAACCTACATTCGTAGGGGCAAGATGGGAAAAGGGACCACTGCTGCCACTTAGGCAGGTTGTTAGGCAAACTATCGAGAGTTAGTTATGGAGAGATTGTAGACAGCAGAGGAATATAGCTAAAGAACAGAGGGGAGAGGCATTATTCATTATTCATTCATCATCTTTGATATACTGTATAGGCCTGGTAATACTTTTCCAGGAGGAAACTACTGCTGTACATCTATCTAATACGTAAATAATACAATCTCTGAGGTTTACCTATCAGATTTTGGGAAAATTTGTGCATGGCTCATGTTTCTGATTCTGGTTGATGTGAATTGACGTTAACCTATAACCTGCTGGTGAAGGTAGTCTTTTGACATGTGCACCAATTGAACTACTTCTATACTTTTGTTATCTCCTTCCATATAATCTTGACCATGCATATGATCAGCACTTCTTGAAGTAAATCAGTTGATTCCACCTAAGAATCTTTGTTCTGAATTTTAATTAACTTCTTCTTGGATCCCAATACAACACCTCCTGTTTCAATGCTAAGGTCCGCATGTATCAGAAGTACAGCGAGCGAAATTCTTGGAAATACTCCCTAGTTTCAAGTTCTGATGTAAGTATCTTTTATTGTTGAAAAGATATCCACCTTATTCTTGTGGGTTTCATTATGGTCAACCTTTTTATTTTTCTTCATAGGCTGAGAAAGGTGGCTACAAAACCTATGTGATGGAGGTCAAAGGGAATCATGTCTACAGTAAACTGAAATATGAATCTGGTGTTCATCGAGTTCAACGGGTTCCTCAGACAGAAACACAGGGTCGTGTGCACACCTCAACTGCAACCGTAGCCATCATGCCTGAGGTAGAGTTATTTGGTGCTTGCATTCTGTAAAAGGCCCGAGGTTTAAAGTTATTAATCCCTTTGTTCTTTGGGTAGCTAAGGCAGTTCATTGGCTTGCGTATCCTTGATTATGTTGAGGTAAAGTTAGAGTCAGACTAGGCCAAGTGTCAAGAAGCTATTGGAATGTTGATGTTCCCCCTCAACTTCAGATTTTGTGATGGTTAATGGCAAAATATTGTTTGACTGGAGATTTATGTCTTGGATTTCTTGCTTCATGGATCCTGCTGATAAATCAACTGAATTTTCATGCATAAATTTCTGGTTCCACAGTGCTGACAATCTCTTGACCTAATTAGATTGTCTTTTGTCTGCATCTCAAATTTGGTTTTAGCATAGCAATCTGAAGTATGCTTTATTCAGTGTATAGTAATTAGTGCTTATTCTGCAAATGAACATAGGCTGATGAAGTTGAAGTGGTCATTGACCCTAAAGATATTGAACTTACAACAGCAAGGTCTGGTGGGGCTGGAGGTATGTAAAACCGGTGGCCAAGATTGTAATAGAATAAGTGAATCACTTCCCTTCATGCTTTTGATCTTTCTTCTCCACTGCCACTCCTCCTGTTCTTTTTCTTCTTCATCCACAACCCAAGAATGAAGAAGGCATCTCTTTGAATGTCCGAAAATGGTCATCCTGCAGGCCAAAATGTGAACAAGGTTGAGACAGCTGTTGATCTTATCCACAAACCAACTGGAATCCGCATCTTTTGTACTGAAGAAAGGACACAACTTCAGAATAAAAACCGTGCTCTCCAGCTTCTCCGGGCAAAACTGTGAGTGGGACATGGTTTGCTGTACTAATTTATGAGTCAAATATGCTAGATTCCATTGGATAATTCTATAAAAGGAGGAGAAAATTTTTCAATAAGTCCGTCGTGGCTTATCTTGTCTTGTTGTATCTTTCATGTAGTATCTTTTTTGCTTATTAGTTGGGTATCCATAGTTTGAAACTCAAGCTTCTGAGCTACACATTTCTCTTCTTTATTATTGATCGTCCTTGATTTATCAGGTATGAGATAAAAGTGAGGGAGCAGCAAGAATCAATAAGGAACCAGAGAAAATCTCAGGTACCCTTAATTTCTGATTTTGAAGTTGGGTTTGTTGCCTTTTATGGACATTGGATTGCGCCTTCATGTATATGATTATATTCCACAAATGCAGGTAGCAAGACACTGTGTAATACATTATTTGTCCATTGGATAACGTTGTAACTGATAATTTTCTTGGTTTTGTTTTTTGCTACAACTTTCCCATTCTTTCTAAATTTCCAAAGCTGGAGTGTGATCCAATTCAACTAATGGAACTTGTGTGCAGGCGAAGTGTTTCTAAGTCTTCTGTTTTATGCTTAAAATGCAGGTTGGTACAGGTGCTCGTGCAGAAAAGATTCGAACATACAATTACAAGGTATTTTTCCTATTCTGCTTTGAGTTTAAAATGTACAGAGTTGTGACATTGGGATGCACTGAGATTCTCTTAGAACACCCTGGAGACCTTGTGATCTAACTGAATTGCTCAGTCTTTGTAGATGCAAATAAGTGAGAAATGCACGAATTTCAATTTAGGAGGAGTTTATATTTAGGATCTTGGTAGTTAAATGTGAGACTGATTGTCGGAGAAAAGCTTCTGTTGGATACGGATGGTTGTTCAGGGAATTTACCTATAGGATGGTAGAAATTGCTTCTAGACTGAGTATAAGAACTAAAGTTTGTCTTATCTTATTAATTAGGACAACAGAGTCACCGACCACCGGTTAAAGATGAATTTTGAGCTCATATCTTTTCTTGAAGGTGAAATAGAAAACGCAGTTCAGGTACTTAACCTTATCCTCGGGATGTGGTGTCCAACTTTCTCATTTTTTGTAATCAAAACTCGGTACTGCTTGCAGGCTTGTGCTGCTATGGAGCAGAAAGAACTCTTGGAAGAACTTGCAGAATCTGTGGTTACAGCAGCTGCCTGATTCGAACCTTTAGTTGTATTCATTTATGCCTTTGTAAAGTCCAACGGGGTGTAGCTGATTTGTAATGTACGTTTATTTCTCCCGAATAAAGAAAATAAAACACTCATATGTGCTTTGTGGCCTCCACTTTGTAAACAAAATTTGAAAATCTCGACACTGTACCATCCTGTTCGATCAAGTGCTAATACATAACTCCAATAATAAACCAAAATAGGAAAAGGACTGACGCCTTCTTCCGGAAGGATATCCCTTTTGACAAACTTACAAATAGAATCATTTGTGTTCATCATGCTGAAGAAACTATAACTCAATTGCAGCTTAAATATTCGCCTCTCTTTACGAGTATAGTTGACAGTGTATAAGTTTTAATTGTCTTTCTTAGGGCTATTTTGTTGAGGGTATTTCCTTGTGTATTTGATTGTATGACTTCTTTTTATTAATTAATTAATTATCTTTTTTTTTAAAAAAAAGAAATATGTACGGAGTATATAGAAAAGGTCGGGGCCCGCCACTAAACGACATCGTTTCCAGGCCCTCGACTTCTGGAAGCTAAAACCTTCGTGACGAGGGTTGTGTTTCTGAGAAAATTAGGGTCCACTCCCCTCTTCCTCTTGCTCTTCATCTTCTTCACCTGACATGAAGTTTCATCATTATGTGCAAACCTTCAGGCTTCTCTACCCTGCAAAGTCTCTTACAAATAATCTTCGTGAAAACCTGCTTTCACCTAGCCAAGCCTCTCAACTAGTCACTGTTGAAAGCTTTGTGTCTGTTCAGAATCAGCAATTGCTTTGTAGACACATTAGCTCCAAATCATCAAGAGAAAAAGAAGATGTTTTTACTTTAAGCTACCTAGTTCAATCATGCGGAATGCCTTTAGAAGCTGCTCGCGCCGCATCGAAGAAGATTAAAGTCGTGTCCGCAGAGAGACCTGACTCCGTTTTGGCCTTTCTGAAAAACCGCGAATTCACAAAGTCTCAGATTTCAAAGTTGATAATGAAACGTCCTTCGCTGCTTTTGTCCAATCCTGAGCGCACCCTTTTGCCAAAATTCGACTTCTTGAGAAACATAGGGTTTTCAAGTGCTGACCTCGCTTATACCATCTCAGCATGCCCAACCATTTTAAACAGAAGCTTAGAGAATACCATAAAGCCTTCTTATGACTTCGTCAAAAGCATATTGCTTTCTGATACTAAGATCATCAATGCAATGAAGCGCCGTGGTGGCTTACTTGATGGTGGTTTGAGGACTGTTAAACCGAATATTGAGCTCTTGAGAGAATCTGGTGTATCTGGCTCGAAAATTTCGATTTTGTTGGCTCATTTCCCTGAGGCTCTTCTTCAAACGTCTCAAGAGTTTAGCAGAGTTGTGGAAGAGGTCAAAGAAATGGGATTTGATCCAAAGAAATTAATTTTTGTATTAGCAGTGCATGCCCTGATTGGGAAGGTCAATAAGTTGACAAGGGAACGATGCTTTGAGGTTTATTTGAAATGGGGTTGGTCTAAAGACGATATACTTACTGCATTTAGGAAGCATCCTAATTGTATGTTAATGTCGGAGAAGAAAATCAGTGAGGCAATGGACTTTGTTGTGAACAAGATGGGAAGGTCTTCAAAGATGATTGTGCAATGCCCTATGATCTTGTTTTTCAGTTTGGAGAATAGAATCATCCCCAGGTTTAGAGTGGTAAATATCTTGCAGTCAAAAGGACTTATCAAGGAAAATTGGAATCTTGGGTCATTGTTATTCCCTACTGAGAAGAAGTTTCTGCAGAGGTATGTGTCACGCTTTTCAGACAAAGTCCCTCAATTGTTGAGTGTGTACCAGGGGACGTTGAATCCTGAGGAAGTATAATTTGAGTTGTCACAAAATTTTTCAACTTGGAAGTGTTTCTCATTGAGTAATTATTCTTGCCAACTAAGTATTCCTCTTTCTTGGCTCCAAATGAAGAACACAACGATTTCTTCTATTCATTATCTGCGGCTCATAAAAGCGAATATCTGATACTAGTAAAATTTCTCTTTGCAATTTTCGGTTTCCCAACACTTGTCTACTCTGGACCTTGTTCTTTTCAGCACATAGGTACCTTGGATCTTTACTGTAGTTAAACTTTTGAGTATGAGACTGATGTAGATCCTTTCCCACAACAAGTAGGCATTATCTAGTGTTTAACTTCGTTTACTTCTGGTGTTTGATCTCAAAATTAAAATATAATTTTGTTGTTTACATGGCTTATTGGTGGGTCATAAACAGCCACTGAATGAAACCAAGAATTGCACAGCTGCAGGTCATTGCAATTTAATGGATCAGCTTTGGGTTATGTTAACTTGATAGAATTTTACCTCTACCATACAGAATGACCTGCATTGCCAACATACTGCGCAAAGCTTTTGTTTTTTTCCCGCAGAAGGAACGAGATTGCCCTGTAGAACTTCCTTGACTTGCAGAGCTAAAGTTTCAATATGCCCTGCAGCTCATGCCTTGTGTGGTCCCAGTAAAATAGTAAGAACTGAGGTTTTGCCCTTCCAGGTTTTCTCCCTTCTCTGTGGTTACAATTTCAGTGTTGCAATCCTGTAGTTAATTAGCACCCCCACTAGCAATGAAGGAATAGAAATATGGGAAGAATTGTATTTGTAAATTAATATGAACAAGAGAATGAGTCGAATACGCACACACATTTTAGGTGTTACAGCATACATATTTATATTTACACATAGTATCTAAACTAGGAAATAACAAACTAGGAAATAAAATCAAATATTTACAGCCTAAAAATATACTCAGAATACTCTGTAGGATATTTCCTATTATGACAAGAATATTATTATGACAAGAATATTCTGTAGGATATTTTGACATATACTCTAGAATATTCTGACACTCCCCCTCGTTTGTAAATGTCTTGCATCTCCAGCTTGCTTACTGGAAAATCAAATTACTGTTTCAGTAGACCTTTGGTGAGTATATCAGCCACCTGTTGAGAAGTAGGAATGTAAGGAATACAAATTAGTCCACCATTAATTTTCTCCTTGATAAAGTGTCTATCAACTTCAACATGTTTAGTCAGATCATGAAGAACCAGATTATGGGCAATTGAAATGACAGCTTTGCTATCACATTAGATTTTCATCGGAGGTGACACAGGGAGCTTCAGGTCTCCTGGCAATTTCTTAATCCACATAGCTTCACAAATCGCATGTGCAAGGGATTTAAATTTTGCTTCAGCACTACTTCATGCCACAACACTTTGCTTCTTGCTTCTCCAAGTTATTAAATTTCCTCCAACAAATGCGTAATATCCAGATGTAATTGCCTGTATATCACACTACCAGCTCAGTTAGCATCAATATAAACTTCCACCTGAAAGTGATCACGTTTATTAAACATCAAACCCATTCCAGACGTCCATTTTAGGTACTTTAGTATCCTATAGGCAGCTTCGAAGTGTTCACGACCGGGTGCATATATGAATTGGCTTATCATGCTTCCAACAAATGCTATATCGGGGCGAGTGTGTGACAAATATACAAGCCTGCCCACCAAACGCTGAAATTTCTCCTTTTGACCTACATCCTCAATTTTAGCAGGACTTAGTTTGAGATTTACCTCCATTGGAGTTTTAACAACCTTGCGACCTAGAAGACCAGTCTCATTCAATAAATCAAGGATATATTTCCTTTGGTTTACAAAGATTCCTTCACGTGATCTTGTAAATTCCATGCCAAGAAAATATTTGAAAGTTCCTAGATCTTTAATCTTAAGTCTTCAGCTAGCCTCTTCTTTAATCTCGCTAATTTATCAAGATCATCACCTGTTAGTATCATGTCATCGACATATACAATCTACTTGACCTTGCAGATAACCATATCCTTTTATAGTGTTCCCAAACTGTTCAAACCATGCCTTTGGAGATTGTTTGAGACCATATAAAGACTTATTGAGTCTGCAAACTTTGTTATGACTTACAGATTCTTCAAAACCAAGAGGTAGGCTCATAAAGACTTCCTCTTCCAAATCACCATTTAGGAATGCATTTTTTACATCTAGTTGGTATAATGTCCAATTGAAACTAATTGTAAGAGACAATAGAACATGTATAGAGTTAATTTTGGCTGGGGCAAAACTTTCTTGGTAGTCAACACCATATGTTTGAGTAAACCCCTTGGCCACAAGTCTAACCTTATATCTCTCTACACTACCATCTGCCTCGCATTTTACAATAAATACCCATTTACACCCAACTGTGTTCTGACCTTTGGGCAGCTCTACAGTTTCTCATGTCCCATTTTTCTTTAGTGCATGCATTTCCTCCATCACTGTTCTCCAATTTGGATCATTAAGTGCTTCCTTAATATTTCTTGGAACAACCAGATTAGAGATTTTTGAAATAAATGCCTTATGTTTTTGTGAGAGACGACCATAAGACATATATTTTAATAGGATAATTAGTGCAAGGACGAGTTCCTTTTCTAAGAGTAATAGGAACATCAAGATCAAGGAACATCAAGATCAAGATATTCATGAGAGACTTTATTAGGTAAAACAGGAGGTGAGACAAAAAAATTAGTATTTTTAGAAGTGTCTTGGGTACCTGAATCCAAGGTCGTAGACTGACTAGGTGTTGAAGGAACAATAGGTTCTTCACTCGTTTGATGATTTTTTCTCCTTGTATAAACAATGATCTCAGGTTCTTGATCCTTAGGATTGTCTTGTAGTGTTTCCCCTTTGTCACAGATTCAACAATTGTTGACAAAGCATCCTTAGGTGTAGAAACTACTATTTGGGGTAATGTAGGAAAGATAGGCATTTTATCCCCACTATTTTCTTCCTTTAAACTCTCCCCCTGAAGAAAATTCTTTTGAAAATAAGGCTGATTTTCCAAAAAGAAAACATCCATAGTAACTAGGACTTTTCAGTTCTTTGGATTAAAACATTTATAACCTTTTTTATTTGATGCATAACCGACAAAAACATAATTTTCAGCCCTAGGATTAAGCTTGGATCGATCCTTATCGGGTAGATGAACATAAGTTACACACCTAAATATTTTAAGGGGTAATTTAGAGAAAATTTGATTTTATGGGAAGAAACTTGTAAAGCACTCAAGAGGATTAATGAAGTTAAGTACACTGGTAGGCATTCTATTTATCAAATAAGCTATAGTCAAAACTACTTCACCCCAAAGATACTTAGGGACAGATATAGAAAACATAAAAGATCGGGCCACTTCCAACAAGTGTCGATTTTTTCTCTCAGCTATACCATGTTGCTGAGGTGTATTAACACAAGTTGATTGATGATGAATGTCCTTCCCTCTAAAAAAACTTCCATGAATTTCATTGAAATACTCAGTACCATTATCAGAATGAAGAATACCAATTTTAGTTTGAAATTGAGTTTCAATCATGTTATAAAAATTTTGGAACACTATCTTAACTTCAGATTTATCAATCGTTAAATATACCCAACACAACCTAGTATGATCATCAATGAAAGTAGCAAACCATTTTTCGTTTAAATAAGTAGGAATCTGTGAAGGACCCCAAACATCACTATGAATTAAATAAAATAGTCGTGAAGATTGATAAGGTTTTGAAGGATAAATATTTTTATGACTTTTTGACAAAATATAATGTTCACAATGAAACAAAGAACAATCTATTCCCTTAAATAAAGTAGGAAACAATTTTTAATATATTGAAAATTAGGATGCCCTAGTCTATATTGCCAGAGCATTATTTTATTGTTGACAAGTTTAGAACTGATACTACTTAGTCCTTGAGGTCTTTTATTCTTGGAGACTTTATCTTCAAAATAGTAAAGATCATCAATCATTCTAGCACTGCCAATCTTCTTCCCCGAAGTCTGGTCCTGAAACACATAATAGGAATAAAAGAAGGCGACATGACAATTAGAATCTTTTGACAACTTACTGACAGACAAAAGGATACAAGCAAGTTTTGTTATATGAAGAACATATTTAAGGGATAAAGTATATGACAAAATAATCAAACCTTTGCCAGCTATAGGTGAATAAGACCCATCTGCAATACGAATTTTTTCATGACCAGAACAAGGAACATAAGTATGAAATAAATTTGAAAAACTTGTCATATGGTCAGATGCTCCAGAATCAATGATCCATGGAGTAGATTGTAATAAAGAGTAACACACTAAGGCATTCAAATTAGTACCTGTTTGTATCAAGGAAGCATTAGGAGTACCAGATAATCCAGAATTGGATTTGAGCAGTTTCAGGATATGATCCACTTGCTGCGGACTGAAAGGGACTGTCTCGACTTCATTGGCAACATGATTTTTTTATTTTCCCTTCATGTTTGCCTTTCCAATTTTCTGGTTTCCCATGGAGTTTCCAACAATTTTCCCTGGTATGCCTTGGTTTGTCGCAATAATCACACCAAACAAGATTTTTGTCATCAAAATTCTTTGTTGTCATTCTACCGTAGGGGTACCTATGGCTGCCAATGCAGAGTTTTCTACTGTGCTGCCCAGAGCTTTCTTACCCAACATCACTAGCCTGCGACCCTCCTCACGACGAACCTCAACAAAAACTTCTCCAATAGATGGAAGGGGCTATCTCCCAATTATTTGTCCCCTAACCTCATCAAACTCCACATTGAGTCCCATGAGGAACTTGAATATCCGGTCATCCTCAACCTTTTTCTTGTAATGATTCCAATCTTCAGATTTCCATTCATAAGAATTGAATAGGTCTAGGTCTTGCTATAGATTTTTTAGAGAATGGAAATACTTTGTAACACTGTTCTCACCTTGGCAAATTTCTCCAAGTTTCAGCATTATTTCATATGCTTGGGATTGATTTCCCAACTCTAAATACATTAAAGTAATATTATCCCAAAGTTCCTTTACTGTGTGATAGCACATGTAGTTGGAACTAGTCTCCTCTTTCATAGAGTTCACTAACCATGTCATAACCATAGAATTCTCTGCATCCCAAATTGTATAGGCTGGATCATCCAAGTATGGTTCCTTCTTATCACCTGTTAAATACCCAATCTTTCCTCTGCCTCAGATGTACATGTGCATAGATTGAGGCCAACGTAAAAAATTGTCCCCGTTCAGCCTAGTTGTAGTGATCTGGACTGAATGGGAATCTGAAGATAAGATATGAGGATTCTTTGTCTTATTGACAAAGTTCTTGGGTTCAGAATAGGAACGTAAAAAAAGGTGTGGTTAATGGCTGGGGTTTCTTGTTCAAAGAAAATAGGTCTTCTCTGATACCATGTAAATTAATATGAACAAGAGAATGAGTCGTATTGCACACATACATTTTAGGTGTTACAACATATATATTTATATTTACACATAGTATCTAAACTAGGAAATAACAAACTAGGAAATAAAATTAAATATTTACAGCCTAAAAATATACTCAGAATACTCTGCAGTATATTTCCTATGATGACAAGAATATTCTGACATATACTCTGTAGGATATTCTGACAGTATTAATGCAATAATACAATTCTTTCAAAATGCAACATAAAAATCATGACAACGGGAGGAGTACATATTTGTCTCATATATGTGTAAGTATAGTTTGGTCGGTCATAGTCGATGAGATCGTAAACATGTTATGTGTTTCTAATTATAAGTATCCCAATTTAGGTTACAAATGACAAACATAATGTATTTTTCTGTCCATATCTCTTGTTGATAAAAGCTTTTTATATTTCTTGCTAGTAATTTACTCTTTGTTGGGTTTCCTACTTTTCCTATCCAACACTTCTGTTCTCTGGGTCTTTACTGTCATTAAACTAAATTTGGATACGAAACCGTTGTTGATATTGTTGCAGCCAACAAGGAGGACTAGTCAATGCTTAACTTTACTTCTGTTTTTGGTCCTAAAATTAGAACTTAGTTTGGTTGTTTACATGGCTTATTTGTGGGTTATAAATAGCTCCTGTAAGAGAAAAAAGATTTGCAAAGTTTCTGAATGTCGTGGTTACTACACTTATTTTTGTGTTATATTAACTTGGTAACCTGTATGATTTTAGTATATGAATTATACAGAATGACCTATGTTACCAACACTCTGCCCCTGCTCCAATGGAGAATGAGAGTCTCCTATGGAGCTTCCTGATGTGCAAAGCTACAACTTTTATTTTTGTCATTAAAGTGAAACTGCTTCCTTTGGAGGCAAAGCTCGTCTAGCATGCTTAAAAAATGGGGTGATATAGTAATTTACAAGGATTTTAAATGCTTCCTTACTCAGCAGAGCATGCATTCTGAAATAGGCAGAATGTTTAAATTCTCTCCTATGGGATTTGCTAGCAATTGCCTTATGTGGTGGATCGAATGTAGAGTTAATATTGTGTAATACATAGAAGTTTAAAGTCTAATCAATGGTTACCGGAATTTGTATTATATAATAGATAGGAAGTCTAGTAAACTGTGGTCATGTAGGAATTTGCCTGGATTTTTGAAACTCTCCTGCCATGGAAGTAGAGCCTTTGTTGAGTCTATATACAAGAAGCTAGTACCTTCATCCAAACATAGGCCATTTTGTCCACCTGTTTCTGCATACAAGTCAACCATTACTTGTTTCATTTCATGGGGCAAATTGTGACACACATTCTTGTAGTTACCACTGAGATTTTCCACCCTATACAATTCTAGAGTTCGCTACTTGTTAGAAAGGCATTCATCACTATGAAGGCTTTGTTGATGAAATTTTTGTATACATTCCCCTTAATTTAACATTTGAAACTATTTTGTCCCAAAGCATCATGGAGATGAACTTTTTATTGGTAGGAACAAATCCTATTGTAGATATTACTTGGTGGTATGCCTAGGTGGTGACTATGGAGTGCCAAGCCTCCAGTGCTGGAAGGACACTCTCCTTGTCCCAATTGGAGCAATTCTTCATATTTTTTGGCTCTAGTTGTCATATTATCAACCCCTAGACATGCCTCTAGCGGACAGATGAAAAGCTTTAACCATTTAGTTGTGGAGCATTCCATGCGACTACTCCTTTACATCTACTCTTTCTATCGCTTCTTTGTCAAGAAGTTGCTGACCAATATGGGCACTTTTAAATGTTTCAAGGCAAAAATTCTCCTTTTCACACTTCAAATTCTAGCCACTCACATTCTTCTGCTTTACATTTTTTGGGTGCTTTGATGTTCTATTTTGCTTTATGCCAGTTTACATTTTGACTCTCTCCATTTGCCACTCCAGCTAATGTAGTTTATGGAAATTGCAGAGAAGGTAACATCTTTTATCCGAAAGAATCTTTAAAATGAACATATATGGTCCTTTTAAACCACCTGGTTTTGTGGTTTTCTCATTTTTGGATTGATGGATCTCTGAGTTTCGTGGTGGTATAGATCGATTTTGTTTGGGAAAATTGAACTATAAAACACCAAGGAATAGACTTTTAGAGTTCTTCTGACCTTTGCTGCAAAGTGATATATTTCTAGCTAAAAAATGTGATTCCTTGTAAATATTTTTAGGATAAATTGAGGTTATTTTAAATACTACTAGCGAAGGCTCGTAGGTTATCCTCCCAGTAAAGAAAGATTAGGGTGCATAGCTATCAGGAACCTCAGTTTTTGCAATTAGTCTAATAAGATTATCCTCCATGGTGGCTGGCAATAAATCTGAATATCACAGACTGCAACACTTGTAATCCTCTTTTCATTCCGCTATAATATGATACAACACCTCCCTTAAAGACTTATTATAGAAAGAAAAAATAAGGCATCACATGGAAATCACATAAACATGGAAAAAGTCAGCAGTGAAGAAGTTAATAGTATATGGTAGTTTCTGAGTCTTGCATAAATCTAGGGAAATCTACAACCACTCCACTTGCATGTTCTACACGATAATTACTTTCAACTCCACTTTCTAGTTAGTTTTACTAGGTCCTAGGAATCTGTTATGTTCTTACTAGTTTAAATAATTTGATTGTTTTGTTCATTAAAAAGGCAGAATTACTTTGAGTCATTGTGTTGGAGTTGTAGGAAAATCTCGGTGTGTATATCTCATACACGTGGTGTGGAAAACAAAAAAATTTGTTCCGAGACTTTTCCGAAATCCAGGATCTATGTGTTTATAAAAAGAAATACCATAATTCTCAAACCACAACGACCAAAGGAGACCGTCTCTAACGGTATCTACGCAGAGATCAGAGAATCTAACCGAATCAAACTCTTTGATCCGGAAATAGTTAGAACGAAGAAGAGAGTGCTAGCTCTTATCTTTGTTCTTTGGAATGTGAGAGGAGAGGAAAAAGATGAAGCTTGGAAGAAGATGATGAAAAATGTTCCTAGCTTTTATTCTTCACGATACTCCTTCTTATTACACTTTCTTCTTTGTCTTTTATTGTTTTTATCTCTTATTTATAAAAGACATTAAATGCAACTTTATTAAAAGTCATCTTCATTTCCACGTTATATATATATAAATGCTGAAGTGATCCAGTCACACTGAGATCGGTCTTACCGGGTCCCAGGTATGGAAAAACACCGGAGACTTGTTTCAATAATATCGATGTTGTGATCTCATTGGGACATATCTTGAACTCATCGGGATCCATTTAGTTCTATTTCTCTCCATATAATGGATCTCTATCTAAAACCATTTTACGAATTCTCCGAGTCACTCTTATGCGTATGACCGGTTTCCAGTTATGTTGACCACTTAGATTAACACTTAATCCAAGCAAGTCATGAGTGTTGTCTAGCAACACATCATAACCCCCAATTGACCAAAAAGTAAGTGGTTTGATGAATGAACCCGTGCTCACCACGAACCATCTTGCGAACCCTCTCATAGACAATTGCTGTTCAATTCATCATTTCACCATGCTATACCCTACTTGGTTATGAGTATAGGCAAAGTGTGGACTCTCACTAGATGGACTACGTCAAATCTAATCCAAGTGATATTAGTTATCGTCTTTGGACTCATTACTTTATATGTCAATGAAGACATTCTTCATGACATATGTACTCCGACCAGAGATTTCCAAGTAATGACCCCGACAAGAGACTGTGGGTATCATCTTCTACTATCACAAAATTGGTGAATCCTCTATTGACTACTCAATTACCTTCGAATACCTCAAGCTATACCTAATCACCACCCTATGAGCGACCTTTACAAGACAACAAGGAATGAAGTCAAAGCATAAAATCAGTATCTAAGATATCCTTAAGTACCTCAAGTCTAAAGATACTTGCACCATTGCTATCATGAGATTATCACTAACATTAGAATAGGACATCCATGTGATGATCTCATAGTAGGTCATCCAATGTACTTACTACCTCTAGTAAGCATCCACATGTCAACTCTAAACATCCCATATTTACAGTTTCTGA
>JAOTBA010000004.1:8157023-8191031 GCA_025629845.1 Erythroxylum squamatum | reverse complement strand
TCACCTTTCCAGGAGGTATTCCTTATTGTACCTACTGATATAGTAATAATACAATCTCTATATCGGTTTCCTATCAATGGGCATCCGTACTATCAAAAAATTCCTATGTGGACATCTAAAGGAAAAATGGGAATGGAGAATTGCATATAAATGCAACCATTGAGTTGCATAGCTTTGTTTTGGCTAATAGTAGTAAGATTACAGGTTTTTCTTGGTTTTCTAACGTGCTTACATATGATTCAATTGCTAAAACTTCAAAATGCTTGTGATTCAGAGCTTGACAACAAGTTATTACTTTTTTTATTTTCCACATCTGCAGTTACCCCTATTGCATAAGGATTTGTTTTCATCTGGGTTACGTAAGCGCTCTGGTGTTCTTCTTTATGGTCCTCCTGGAACTGGGAAAGTGAGTCATATCGATTAATCAATTCCGAAATTATGCGCTCTCAATACAAACATTTAAAATGAGGAAAAGAATGCCTTACAGTCACTGTGTTTTTATTGTTTTGAAACTTAGACATTATTGGCAAAGGCAGTTGCTACGGAGTGTTCCTTAAATTTTCTGAGTGTAAAGGGGCCTGAACTGATCAACATGTACATAGGAGAATCAGAGAAAAATATCCGGGATATTTTCCAGAAAGTAAGATTTTTGTCTCCATCAAGCTGTAACCCTTGAAATGTGTTATGCCTAACAATCTGTACTAACTTACATTTGGTAATAGATTTGACTTCTTTCTTCCGTTGACATGTTCTTTGCAGGCAAGATCAGCACGCCCATGCGTTATATTCTTTGATGAGCTTGATTCGCTTGCTCCAGCTCGAGGGGCCTCCGGAGATTCTGGTGGTGTCATGGATAGAGTTGTTTCTCAGGTGAATATAGTGTTACTATAGCTTAATTGATTGCCTATAAAGATTTTCCCGATCCTCATGTAATCTGTAATATTTTTGCCCTGTCAGATGCTTGCAGAAATTGATGGCCTGAATGATTCTGCACAGGTAATAAGCTTGCAGTTGCTACTATGGTAGTTTTCATTCTGTTTTTTGTAATATTAAATGCAGATTTTTACTTATTATCAAAGTCAAATTGCCAATATTTTTTTTATTCTCATTTTCCTGATTCCGAAGGATCTATTCATTATTGGAGCAAGCAACAGACCAGATCTCATTGACCCGGCACTTCTTCGACCTGGCCGTTTTGATAAGCTACTTTATGTTGGGGTGAACTCTGATGCATCTTACAGGGAGCGGTTAGTGTTCTCATCTTATGTGATAATGTTTATTCAATTTGATTCTTCTACTCAAGTTGTTAATTGCCTTCCTTTCTAGGGTCCTTGAGGCACTAACTCGAAAGTTCACTCTTCATCAAGATGTTTCTCTTTATTCAATTGCAAAAAGGTGCCCAGCCAACTTCACTGGTGCAGATATGTATGCATTATGTGCAGATGCTTGGTTTCATGCTGCAAAGCGGAAGGTGGGTAGATTTAAGCACATCCACAAAAGTATAGTTACCATCATCCTTTGTATGGTTAATTGTGATATGCATTTTCAGCTAGGGATTCTGGCATGCAAAATCCTTTAAGACTTGAGCGAGTGGGATTTTACGGAATGGGGCATAGTCTCTGTAAGGCCCAGTGATCTTGAGAGAGTCAAGAGAGCAAATTAGTTTGATATATTTTTAACATTTGTATCAGCGTAGAAGCAAAACTCAGATATGTTCTTGATTGTTCACTTTATCTCGTCATCTTTGCTTACTTATGAGTATTTAATACTGTGTTATGTTAATTATCTCTGTGCCTCCTGAACAGTACATATACCATTTTCACTTTCTAGGTTTTGAAGTCAAATTCAGGGTTGTCAACAGGAGATCAAGCTGAGGCTGTTGTTGTCCAACACGAAGATTTTGTTGAGGTATGGCATTGTGGGTTATAGGAAAGGCTATTTGAGTTGCCAAAAGTACTTATCTTCTCAAAAAGATTGCTCTGAACGTAAGTTTTCACTGAAGCATTTGGCCTTTAGTATGAGAAATTGTACCTCTTCGTTCATTTCCTTGTAAGGAGCAATTCATACGTTTTGATTGCGAAGATGTGCTTTTATAGTAATTTTTGAAATTACACAAACATATGTAAACTTGGATTTGAGCATAACTGTCAGATGTCATTCTTGTTAATTAAATGCTTGTAAATCCTAATCTACAGGTCTTAAAGGAACTTTCTCCGTCTCTCTCAACTGCAGAGCTTAAGAAGTACGAGTTCTTGAGAGATCAATTTGAAGGCGCAGCAAGCTGAGTTACTTTTTAAGTTAACAAATTCTATACTCGACTTGTAATTTATATGCACCAGTAGTAACATAATTATTATAGGCCTTTTTTTTACTGTACAATAAAATCTTTAGATTGTAAAACTAATAAGTAATGGCGAAGTGGAAGTTTCACTCAGTTTTGAACTCATTTCCTCGGTTGAGCTGCTTTGAAGCTGCTGAATTGGCACAGAGCTCATGCTAGATCCTCATTAGTTTGTAACAAGCTTGTTTCAGTTCTGTTTTTATCTTTTTCTTTGATTCCTCTAGTTGGATTATTGGCAGCTTCCTAATCCTACAGCACCAAGCAAAGGCTTGCCTATTGTGGTAGTGTCATGTTCCTCTTAGGAAAGCGCTTTGACCATTCAGCTCTTTAGAGTAGAACCTTTGAAAGGTCTAAGAGAGCATGGTCAACACAGTTTGCGAATGTTGTATTTAATAAAATACTAAAATAATCAACTAACTGGCTTGACCGGACGACCATAATAGACTATAGGAATTTTCCAAGAAAACCACAATGTTTAGCAGATATCTATGAGTTGGCTGTCGTGTTAAGACAGTCGGCCCTCAGGGTCAGGGTCAGGGTCCATGACAGTTCCAGTTCTGTTTGATTCCCAAATAAGAATAGCACATTTGAAGTAGGATTTTTCGTCATTTTGTTCGTGTTCACTTATCCATATCATGCAAATGTTGCACTCATTTGCTCCTCCTACTCCTTATAATCCATGACATGACACGTATCATTTTCACTATATTTTTATTTTTATAAAAGGAAAAGGTCATCACAGAGTTCAACAGGTGGCTCTCTTGTGGTCTTGCAAACCCGTAAGGATCCAAGTTTAGCATCAACTCAAGAATTTGAAGTTACCATCAACCCAACAAGTCAATGAACGCACCACTTCCATGTTCTCCTATAATCATCAATTAGATTAAGTTCCATAACACATGATCATTCCTAGACTATCAAAAGAAATAATAGTAATAAATAAAAAACGATTGAGATATTCAACTATATACTACAATTTATAAAATAATAAAACATATTATATAGTTTAAATTTGAAAGGATTTATACCAAATCTAAGCTTTTATATATTTAAAATGTTGAATTTTTATATAAATATTACGGTTTAAATTGCACTTTTTATTTTCTTCTTAACAAGATTGGACGAAGTGCCTAACACGTGTATTCGTTAACTTTGGCTAATGTAAAAAGATTAGGAGGAAAGGCAAAAAGGGGTAATTTGAGGGTCAACACGAGAGTTTCTATGTTGTTGTAATCTAATTGCTTCCCATATATCAATTTCCACATAAGATTTTCAAAAGGAACACGTAAAATACATAATTTGTTTACGCATGATCGTAACAACACGTCGGATTCTGCCACCTGACACCCAAACCCACAGAGCCGACCCCTACGTTTTGGAACCACTTTTGTCCCACGCGCCACTGGATAACCATTCATCTTGTTTTACGCACGTGCTTTTCTCGCTGAGAACAAATCAAACTTTAACTGAACCAAAAAAAAAAAAATCCTTCGTAAATATGATTTACTTACATGTACTTATTAGATAATAAGGATCAGGTTTAATAAAATATTTATTCAGAATTTAAACAAACGTTGGATCATATCTCATGCTTGGGAAAATGAAATGACGGCGCTTGGGTAAAGGGAAGAGTGAAGTGCACGCGCGAATAGTGGGCCTGGTATGAACACTGTCCACAGAACAGAACCAACACAGGTGAAAAATATTAACCCGTATATACATACATACACTCTCTGTATCCTATCCTATCCTATCCTATCCTATGGCCTAAGGTTATATTTCAAAGGGAAACCGAAAACGAAACGGAGAAGGGAAAATATTAACTTAAAGGAAAAATAAATTAAAAAAAAAAGAAAGAAAGAAAGAAAAAAACGCGGCTATTCTAATTCTATACACCAAAAACCAGAGAGAGTTTCATCTCTCCGCTAATCCATTCCAACTTTGGAGATCGAACACAAACCAAGCCCATAGCCTTTGGGTTAACATGATTTGTTTTCGTTGAGGATCTTTCGATTGAATTACTCTACGTCTCGGGGTTTTAGGATCATTCTTCTCTAGGTCGGTGATATCGATTGGGATTTTGTGATCGGCCTCTTCATTGGAAATCCTTTCTGGGTTTTGATGGGTTGTCGGTTTTGTTGAATGGGTCGGTTTCAGTTTTGTGTTTGGATTCGTGGGACAAGAGGTCTCAGTTCCTGTTCTTGATTGTTTTGTGGTGTTTTTTTGTTTTACATGATTTCTTTGGGGAGGAGAGATGCGAGAAAGGAGTTAGGGTTAGGGTTAGGGTTAGGGTTTGGCGTTGTGAGAGAGATGGAGGATACTGAGCTTGAAGAAGGGGAGGCTTGCTCTTATCATAATCACAACGATGATGATTGTGATTCGAGCGTGGACCCTGATATTGGTCTCTCTTACATAGTAAGCTGTTTCGTTTCCGTTGGCTCTTTTGTTTCTGGCTTTGTAACTTATTCATCAGAGATTGATGTAGGTAGGCTAATTATCATGTGTTGACTTCTTTGGTACGTTTAGGATCCAAATTACACGTGCCAGTGGATATTTGATCTTTAATTTTGATTATCCGGAGGTCTTAACATGTTATAATTGTGATCGGTAATGTGATATCGCCTATGCCTGCCTGGAAGAAAATTAGGATAGAAGTAAAGAAAGGCTGTGGGTTCTGAATGAGTGTTAGATATGGACACAAAGATTACGGGAGGTTTTTTTTAAATAGTATCTTTTTGCCAGTCTTAACTGTTTAGAGATCAATTTATGGATCTGCAATCAGCATAGCAATTACGAGGATCACATTGTTCAGCTAATGGAAGCATACTTTAGTTTTAGAATTAGGTTGAATGATTAAGTTTGTTCACAGGCATGCTATAAATTAAGAATTTCGTTTAAGCATACTTGTGCTATTAGAGCTTGCCTTCTTGTACTTATGATCGTACTTCTGCTCGGTACATGATCAGGTTTTTGTTTTATTTTTTACATGGTGAAGGGTGAGAAACTCCAACATCTCTTGGGACACTTTCAAAAAGATTTTGAAGGTGGAGTCTCAGCTGAGAATTTGGGTATGTTGAAAGAGAACATATTTGTGTTACTATCTCACAAACATCTACATTGCATATGAGTAAGCACATCTTCCATGTGTTATCCGTGTTACCTGTGGATTTTAAATTCTACAGGGGCAAAATTTGGAGGCTATGGCTCATTTTTACCTACCTATCAACGGTCTCCTGTATGGTCTCACCCAAGGACTCCACCAAACAACCAGCACAGTGCTTCTAGATCTCCGGCAAATTTTCACTTGGAGGTAGAACTATTTTGATATCTAGGGCATTACCTGTTACCATCTTATTCTTTTTTAATTGATTTATGTCTTTCCTCTTTGGCCAAATTTGGGTTTTATTTTATTCAAGCGCTTCAACATTACTTCTTTTATAGGGTGGGCCTGTTAGCTATGTATGTTCATCAATGGCACCTCAGTCAACAAAGTCTGAAGCTACTTCTACAAGTACATTGTTGCAGCCTGTATCAAAAGCATCATCCTCCCTGCATGATTCTGTCAAAAAAGAAGCATCAATGCCATCAACTTATCAAGCTGAAAATTTTTCTATAATACATGAATCTAGAAACAGGAAACCTGCTAATTTACCTGATCAAAAGAAGTTGAGAGTTCGAATCAAAGTTGGTTCTGATAACTTGTCGACACGAAAAAATGCTGCAATTTACAGTGGTCTTGGGCTTGATGTCTCACCATCTTCATCACTGGATGACAGCCCATCAGAAAGTGAAGGGATGTCCCATGAACCTCAAGATAGTCACTTTGAATCTCCTGTGCAAATTTTATTGGTGAATTATCTCATTGATATTTTGATATCTTTATTCATTGTCCATACATTTCCAGATGTGATATAAAGGTTATGTTATTTATTTATTTATTCTTTTGGTGCAGATAATGACTTCCTCCCCATTGCATGGAAGTCAACTGCTATCACCCCTTCCTGATGATCTCATTCACCTGAAAGAAAAGGAGAAGCGTCCTAAAGACATAGGAATGAATGGGTTGAGGCAAGCTCGAGAAAGTTTGGATATAGGAATGAATGGGTCTGATTCCCTGAAAGTTCATAGGAAAGCATCAAGAGATAAAAAAGTGAAGTCACTACATATTACTGAAATTCCTTCTTGCAGGAATGATCTGGATTCTCAGAGCAGTTTTGATGGTATTCCTCATAAAGATAGAGGCATTGATGACTCTTTAACTTGTGAGGAGCTTGTGACAAATACCTTAAATCTTCCACTTCTGAGGGACAGAGGTTCATCAGACCAAACAAGGGAAGAGACATTAGAACCAATGTTTACGCAAGAGGATGGATGGTTTGAAAATCGAAATGCAAGCATTGTTTCAAAGGGTCGGGCAGGTAAGAATGATAATTTCTCTGATAGTGTTTCGGTCAACACAAGAAGTGATGGCCATTGCAAAGGAGAAAAGCCTAAAACTTCAGGGAAAGTGGGTTCCAATGCTTTAAAAGGGAGGAAACATCAAACCTCTGAAGCAAAAGATCATTCCAAGCAGAAGGCCAATAACAAAGCTAAATCCCTTGGGCATGAACTGAAGTCACATTTTGGAAAGGCGTCTTCATCATCTGAGGAGAAAGTGAAAACTAAAAAAAGTCAAAGTCATGACAATGTGGAGGACAGTCCTTCATTGGCAGCCAAAACTAAGAAGAGCTCCTATATGGACAAGCATACAACTGATGGTGAGTTAGGAGAGCTAAAATTACCAAAGAACTCTGAAAAAACTGGGGATATGTATAGAGCATTTTTCGGGGACATGGAGATAGAACAAGAAGAAAACCAGATAAGCCCACTGGAGGCTGGCTATGAGGATAGGATGAAGGAATCTAATTTGGTTGAACTTGGCATGCATGGAACACAAATAGTAAAGGGGAGATCCAGTGGTAAGAAAATTCAGAAGCCATCAGCACCTGAAGCATATCCAAGAGCAGCTTCAAATGTTGGCCCTCACCCTGGAAATGGGCCTATATCTGATGTACCTCATGCAACAACAGCTCCTGTTTTGATACAAGAGAATTGGGTCTGTTGTGACAAATGTCAGCAGTGGCGGCTTTTACCAGTTGGTAAAAATCCTAACGACCTACCGGAGAAGTGGGTGTGTAGCATGCTTAATTGGCTGTAAGTTTCAATCCAGCACCTTCATTTTTTATACGGGTCAATATTCAAAAATGGGATGAATTAGAAATTCTAAACAAATATAAAAAAGTGTTGGATTTTAGTATCTTTTTCCATCTGAAAGTTTAACGTGTCTGTTGTTGATGCTTTAGGCCTGGTATGAACCGATGTAGTTTTAGCGAGGAAGAAACAACCAATGCTCTCATTGCGCGGTACCAGGTCCCTGCTCCAGAAAGTCAAACTTTCATGCAAAGCAATCCTGGTGTGGTTGCTTCTGGAGAAAGTCATCCTGATTATAACAGCCATGTGAATGGTTTGAATGCAGCTGGTAGCGAGGAAAAGAGAAATTATAGTCTCAAGGAATCATCAAATTCATTGAACAGAGACAGTTCCTCTCAGTTGGTGAAGAAGAGTGTAAGATTAAATGACGTGAATAAGTCTTCTTTGGTAAATGAAGCTGACTTGAAACTGAGCAAGTTTGGTGATATAGCTGTGGAGAAGCCAAAGCATAAGCAGAAAGAGAAGAATAAAAAACTTGATTCTGATGGAGGTACTGCATCTGAAATGGTTCTTTTATGTGCGTGTAAACATTCTGATGTAGGATAGGTAGAGGACAGCAGCCATACTAATTGAAAATTGAATTAGGAACACTAAAAGTCTCTTTATTGATATCAATGAAGAAGAGAACTTCAAAGTAGTCTTAGAATCACACCTAGGGATTAAAGAAAAAAGAAAAAAAAAAAGAAAAAGGCTTCACACATAGTATCTAAGAATCCCTCCTAGAACCTAACAGTCAGTTCTAGATGAGAAAGTCTTGCACTTTAACAAACTTAAATGTATTTTAATCTAATAATGAGACTATTTACTAATTGAAATGAAATTCTAACTAGATAAACTGGTAAGTACTCTAGTAAGATTTTGAAATAAGCAAAGATTTGGAATAAGCCATAGGATAAAGAAATTCTCATTTTACTTTCAAATGGATATGTTTGATACTGATAGATCATATCTTGTAAATTATCTCTTTGTCAATCCACGTAAATCTAAATATGATAAATTTTGTATAAAATCAAACTTTTAGGTAATCTTCATCACATGTCTTATGTAATTTATTTATTTCTGATACAAAATACAGGTAATCCAAAAGTCTCAAAGATGAAGGGTAAAAGGGACCACGATCAGGAGTCCTTTAGAGCCTCCAAGAAAATCAGGACCGAGGGAGTTGTGGAACAGTTTCAACATGGTCGGATCAGTGATAAAGTAGGTGACAGTTTAAGTAACTGCTTACCTTCTGTCTCATCAGGAAAGTCAATGCCTAAACATAACAATCATCAGGATGCAAAGAATTCTAGAAAGGAGCAGGTGCAACTGTCCAGTAAAAGAGTGAGGGACACTGATGATAACTTGCATGATGGGCAGATTGATATAGTGGCTTGTGATAGTAGAGATAGTTCAAAAAGAAAGAAAATGAAGGATAGTCATGATCAACTTCAGGACAGCAGGATTTTGGTGAAGGAGTTCAGTGAGAATGACCAAAGGAAAGAGAGGGCACCTGCGTCTGAAGGCAAAGAGTCTAGCGCAAGTAAAAGCGGGGGTAAAACAGGCAGAAAAGGTAGTCACGGGAAAACCAAGCATCTGATACAAGAGCCGGGGAGTACCCTGTCTAAGCGAAGCTTGGATGGGAGAAGGAACTCTGCATCTCTACATCGTGCTGTGGCAGCTACTTCTAGCTCTTCAAAGGTCTCCGGTTCACATAAAACCAAGGCCTATGTCCACGATGTTAAAGGCTCACCAGTGGAATCTGTTTCTTCATTACCCGTGAGAGTTTCAAAGCTAGATAACCTTACATCTGAAAGAAAAGGCCTGATTAAGAAAGAAGATGACTTTGCTGATGCTGGCTTGTTGGACAAAGTGACTGGTTGCTCAGGTCCTAACATGCGTTGTCAAATTGAATCAACATCTTTGGATCAATTTCATGGTGATGAAAGACAAAATGAAACTCAAGGGAATCAAAGTGTTTCTCATCCTAGGAAGGGAATCTCCTCACTGTCCAGGGACAGAAATAGGAATTCCAACTCTGAGAGTGGGAATGGTAATGCCAAGTTCCTTGATTCTGTTGGCAAGCAAGCCCCTCCTTGTGAAGTAAGGCCTACTGGTAAAAAGCAAATTGCTGAGAAGGGTGGAATCAAGTCTAATGAAGATGAAAATATATGCGCTGACACAAAGGGCTCACTATCCATGATGGATAGCTGTAAAAAAGACATTAGATCCAATTCTGAGGGACACATTGACCCAGATATAAAAGTAGATAGTATTTGCATCTATGATGCAACTTCTACTCCAAAGCAGAGTATGCTAGCTGATTGTGAGATCTCTGGCAGAGGAAAGGCACTCTCATCAACTCCCCCTAGGGGAGCTCAAAATGAGACATTGGCCAACTGCAATCAACTGGTTTGTGGGCCTCAAAAAGGAAATGGACAAAATGGTTTATCTGGTAATGCTGATAATGCATTAAAACTTTCACAACAAATCAAAAGGGCTGATCACCCTAATGGAATTCATTACGATAATTCTAGAAACTCCATGTCAAATGGGCATAGGAGCAGGGATCTTGAAGCCGCAAGTCCAGTTAAGAGGGATTCCTCTAGCCAGGCTGCAAACAATGCTGTGAAAGAGGCTACAACTTTGAAGCACATGGCGGATCGTCTTAAGGTTATTATTGTTAGATGGTTTAGGTTTTGAAATACCTTATTTATTTTCCTCAAAACTCACTGAATTTTATTTATTTATTTATTTTTAGAAGAACTCTGGGTTACAACCTGAGAGCACGAGGCTGTACTTTGAGGCAGCCCTTAAATTTCTTGATGGAGCTGCGCTGTTTGAAAGTTGCAGCATTGAGACTACCAAAAGTGCAGAGATGATTCAGTCAATGCAAATATATGGTAGCACTGCAAAACTCTGCGAGTAAGTTGAAAAGTCTACATTTTGATGAGGCTATATTTCTTTCTGTAATATATATTACATGTGATTCTGTCAAAGAATATTTAGAATCATAAAATACTGTCATTTGAACTTGTTTTTCCTTTGATTATGATGTTTTCTATCCTAGTGATTGGGAGGTGTTAATTGTGGGATGAACTTAAACTACCATCACAACATGCTGGGGCATCTAGGCACTGCAAATTTGTACAATGTGCTTGCAGTGTAGATTTTCATAATAGCTTGAATATGAAACTGTTAAAATGCTGCTCTATTCAGTGTAACATGATTGTTTAATGAGAGGGGTCTGGGGTCATGCTTGTGCTGATATATACGGACTCAATGACAGCCGCTGCTTTTTTAAGTCCTTTATCAATCATATTTCTGGACTATTTTCTTGTTGTTCTGCGTTGATGATTCTTCTGTAGTTGATAGAGAAATTCCACCTTTATTATCCTTACTAAATCTTGTAATATTTTAGGTTCTGTGCACACGAGTATGAGAAATTAGAAGACATGGCGGCAGCTGCTTTGGCATACAAGTGCATGGAGGTGGCATATATGAGGGTGGTTATTTCTTCGAATGGCAATGCAAATAGAGATCGACTTGAGTTGCAGAGGGATCTACAAAAGATTCCTTCAGGTTGTAAAATAACTATTATGAACTTACTCATTCTAGAAGATGAATATTTTATGAAGCTCTTGATGTTAGCATGACTGATGTTTTATACCTGGTCCTTTCCTTTGGCTGGAAGCATTGTGTGTTTAATACTTCTATTCTAGGGAGAGTTACTCAGTACTTTTGGTCTGCGAATTTTGATGCCTGAAAGTTTTGTTTTTGTCCACATTTTTGATTCTGTATATGGAGTTCGTCTCAAATCAGCAACAACTTCTTATGCTGTTGTGCTTATCAGGTTGCACCTTTGGTAAGTTTAGGATGACATTTTTGTTTCATTGATGTGTATTGTAGTCTGCAACACGACTATTCTCTGCCAAGAATTTTTTCCAAATAACTAAAAAAAATTTGTTATGTTATTGTGATATTATCTCACTGGATTTGCAAGTTTAGGGTGGTAATTTGTTTGGAGTCATTCTATGGTAGCTTAAGAACATTTGATGGTTATATTCTCCTATTTCACCTTATAGATACAATTTTGATTGCACTGTGTACTTAGCTTTCTCAACTTTTGAATGAATCATTCAACTATCATTAAGGAAAATGGTGTAAACTCATTGTTCTTATCACACCACTGTCAGGTGAGTCACCGTCTTCCTCTGCCTCCGATATTGACAACTTGAACCACACAACTTCAGTTGATAAGGTTCCCGTAGCTAAAGGTGTTAGCTCTCCTCAAGTGAATGGAAGCCACGTTATTACTGCTAAAAATCGTCCCAGCCTTGTACGATTGCTCCATTTTGTAAGTGTATTTCTACATCATATAGAAACCTATAGTTGTTTTTCGATCACTCTGGATGCCGTTTAAGGAAGGTTAAAAAAAATAAAATAAACAAATAAAGGTTAAAAAAATCTGAAATGAACTAATCTCCCTTTTCAACAATTGTTGGTAAATAATTTTGAAAAAAACAATTGTTGGTAAAAGGCTTCCGGTTTATATTTCTCATCATATGTTCAATATCATTGTACTACTTGAGATTTGTATGTGTCAACGTGTACAATGCTTTGTTGATACTGAATTTGGTACTCTGATACTTTACTAAATTGCTGATTATTTATCTTCAGGCAGAGCATGTGAGTTCTGCAATGGAAGCCTCTAGGAAATCACAAATAGCTTTTGCAGCAGCAAATGCCAGAATGGCAGATGCTCAGAGTGGAGATAGTATGTTGTCCATTAGAACAGCCCTTGATTTCAGCTTTCAAGATGTAGACGGATTACTACGTCTTGTGCGACTTGCATTTGAAGCTATTAATCGATAAAGAGTCTGGCTGCTGATGGAGTGATTTACACTGGGGAAGATGTATCTGTTTGGTTGGTGTGTTCTGGGGTCAAAGCCTTCTAGAAAAGAAAAGAAGACTGGCTAGATGTCTCTGATGCATTACTTCTGTTGAGGGACCTGCTTTCCCCAATCGCCAACTCAATGTCCTGCTGTATACATGTGTGATATACAAAGAGAAATGCGGAAATACAAATGTATATTTGTATCATACTTCAGCTCTTCCTTGTGGGGACAAGGACTGCACTTAATTCCATTTTAAGACCGGTGTCCATGAATTCTGATTCGCAAGACTTCCACCGACGCAACCAAGAGACTGTTGAGAAAAAAATAGGAGGATTGTTAGATGTTTCAACAAAATTGTGATTGAAGAAATAAATCAATAAAGACAGAGTATCCTAACTATGGATTTTGCCGGGGTTGTAGGGTTATATAATATCAAGAGTATATATTCTTACTTGAAATTGTTTTCATTTTTGGGGTGGACTTCTACTTTGGTATTCGGCTTTGATTTGTTATACATTCATTGAAGACATTGTAAAGGCAACTTCAGAATATGTAGTATCAGTATAGTCTCAGTTGTATCAGTAACTGCTTCTGTTTGGTTCAAGCAATACGAGCAGAAGCTAAACTACATTGCTGTCTGAGGTTGGCTACTTCATCTTTTGCTTTCGTTCTTCATACGTAACTATATCTCTCTTGAATACAAAGTTGATTCTGCTTTATCACGCAGGTTTACTTTGGAAATCGGTGTTGGGGCAATTTTCCTCTGCTGTTGATGGGAAACTAGGACTGACTAGTTTATTGTTTGCATAGTGGAAGATAGTAATGCGACTCATATCACGTCATCCAATTGTTCTTGTTGGAAGGTTTGAAGAGAATCACTGGCCATGTGTATCTTTGTACAAAGCACTGTCTATATGTTCACTTGGCTCTATTTGGCAGTGGTTCATGTGTATATACCCATGAACTTCTTCCTTCGTATTTAACAGGTAAAGCAACTCTTTATGGTTTTTAGTGAAAGTGCAAAGAAGTTTTTGTTTATTTGTATGTTTGGGTCTGAATTTGTTGATACTGATGAACAGGTACTTTCTAATATCCTTCTCGTGGACATTGCGACAAATCTATGATCAATCCTCCAGAATCCAGATGTTAGAGAAGCAACAGTAGGGATTGTGGGAATATATCGTTATGGACCGAGTTGATGGATGCATTGTCGTTGTCAGGAAATTTGTCTTCTGTTGTACATAAGAAAAAAAGTCATGGAATGGAACGTCCCCTTGTTGCCTATTGGAATAGAAAATTGTGATGATGCTTCAAGAAGTTATTATGGCACAGCCTAAGCCTAACTTAACGCTTGAAAACTTTACGCAGCATGCATGTATTGTATATGGATAACTATTTATCACTTGTTCTTCTGACCGATAAATATAGACAAATGAGTCGCAGATCATCATCTCATCAAACTTTTTTGTTAATGTTATAAAGAGGCTGTTTTGTGAGTTAAACATGTAATCTTATGGTTATACTTTGATCAAGGCTAAATCTCATTTCTTCTAGTACTCTGTTCAATTCAATTCAATGACCATCTAAGTCCTGTGGGCCGTCTCGACTAAATTACAGATTCCTTACCCACATGAATTGCGTCTTCCTCCTTCCTCTCTTCTCTATAAGTCCTGTGGGCCGTCTCGACTAAATTACAGATTCCTCACCCACTTGAAGTGCGTCTTCCTCCTTCCTCTCTTCTCTAAGTCCTGTGGGCCGTCTCGACTTAATTACAGATTCCTCACCCACTTGAAGTCCGTCTTCCTCCTTCCTCTCTTCTCCTCTCCTTTCCTCTTTAAGACTATAAGAAACAGACGACTACAAGCGCTTCACTTTAATTAAATCTCAGACCTAAGCAATACAATACAATACAATAAGATACAATACAGCTAAAGAGCACCAACATGGGTTCCAGATTTTGCAATTCAAATCCCGTTGTCAGATCTTACCTTCTCTCCAGATTCTCTTTTCGCAATCCTTCTCTGCTCCAGTCCTTCAATTCTCACTTACGAAACGATGACGCATCCTCTTTTCATCACAAAATCCCGAGAAGGTGGCATTTGGGTCATTCTCACGAGCATCCCCGTCACGAGGAGGGCGAGAGCATTTTCCGACTCGGCCTCGCAGCTGACATTGCCTTGGCTACCGGAAAGGCTTTGACCGGTTATGTCACGGGGAGCACTGCCATTATCGCTGATGCAGCGCATTCAATCTCCGATATTGTAATTTCACCCACCCTTCTTTTTCCTTTCTGTTCGGTTAGGCTTTGTAATTTGGGAGTTTAAATTACACTACTAGCAATTTCTTGTTCTTTCTTTCTTTGTTTGGCGTTTGTAAATGTTACGTTGATGATGATGAGGATGATGATTATTAATCATTTTAAGAAAGTTTGAATATAACTGATAATTAATGTGATTTGCAGGTTCTTAGTGGAATTGCTTTATTGTCGTTCAAAGCTGGACGAGCTCCAAAAGATAAAGAACATCCATATGGTCACTTATAAATTTGTACCTACTAACTACTCCATTCATCTGTAGAATATGCATAGACATATCCTAATCCGTTTAGTACAACTTGTTTACTCTGTGGAAGAAAATTGCTTTTGATGCTGCTTCTAGATATGTAACGACTTCTCCTTACCGGTTTCTGGTTTTGCCTTTACTTCCTTCAGGGCATGGAAAATTCGAAAGCCTAGGAGCCCTTGGGATTTCGTGCATGCTTTTGGCAACTGCTGGTGGTATTACGTGGCATGCTTTTGATGTTCTGCTTGTATAATTTCTTTCCTGTATTGTTCTATCTTTCTCATTTCCCGTCATAGGGACAACCATTATGAGAAATTCCATGCACATTCTTAAATGAATTTAATCTCTTAATGAGTTCAACATATTTTTGTATCATTCTTCTTAGCTAATATGCTTTCTAATGTGTAGGGATTGTGGCCAGCAGCACCAGAAGTGACTAACCATTTGCTGTCTAATGAACATGGACATAAGCACAACAATGATGGTGCGCATCATCATGAAATTGACATGGACCACCCTATCCTTGCATTGAGTATGACTGTTGTGTCCATATCGGTTAAAGAAGCGTAAGTTGCAAACTTGTAACTCAGTTTAGAGCCTTTTTTATGCTACGTATTATTTCAGCCTTCTCAATCTGACAACACTCAAACCTTCACAACCCTCTTTAGCTCCCTCTGCTTTCATTGATGACATCCCAATTACTTCCCATTACATGAATAAGTTGATTATTATAGCGAAGTAGCGATGCTTATTGAAATATAACTAGGTAAGCGACACACGTGGCTGTCTGTGCCTTCCTTCTCCCGAGGGCCTCACATTCATTGATAACGTTTGTTTTTGCAACAGTTTTCTTTCCATTTTAACTATAGTTACATATTTCTGATCATTCAGCTGTCATTGCACTTCTGTTGAAAACTTGTGCCAGCTTTGGCACTTTTAATTTTGTGCTTTTGACAAGTCCACTGCTTCTTGTATTCTTCTTGATGCAGTTTTTCTTCTCAAATGAGGTCTTTGTTTTTGGCAATTTAACCTGATTAGGCTATGTTAACTGTAGGTTATATTGGATAACAAAACAAGCTGGGGAGAGACACGGCAGTGGATTAATGAAAGCTAATGCATGGCATCATAGGGCAGATGCAATTTCATCCGTTGTTGCTCTTATTGGAGTTGGTAAGAATCGTTGGCTCATGTAATGTACTTAGATTTTGGTCTTAATTGGTTCAAGAATACACTTAGGTCCAAGTATATGAGGAATACACTTGACTCTAGTTCGCCTGTCAGTTTCGGGTTCATCCCAAATTCTCATAAGTTCTTCAGTAGGGTAGTTTTGTAGGCACAAGTTGACAAAGCATCTCTTAACCGTGACTTTAGGAGGCTCAATTCTTGGAGTTAAGTTTCTGGATCCCCTTGCTGGGCTTTTTGTTTCGGGAATGATATTGAAAGCTGGACTGGAAACTGGATATCAGAGGTATACTTCCTAACTTGATTACACGTGCCCTCATATCTTTGCTGCGTCTTATGTACCTGCAGATTGACCTTCTTAATCATGTAGAAACATTTGGGTATGAACCATGTTTGTAGAGTTTAAAGATATCTATATGTATATAGCACAATTGTATTAAGCAGTTCTCTCTGTGTCTAGTATAGTTATAGGTTGTAGCCGAGAACTTTCTTGCTTAAATTGGCCTTTCTTTTAACTAGCAGATTTTTAACTGCTGATAATGGCTGCTTTTGCATTCATGTTTCCTTGTTTCTGACTTGGAATTCTAAAATTTCACCTGGTATTCTATGAGAACAACATATATATATATTTTTTGACAAATCACTAACACCTTGTTGTGGAATGATGACAGTGTCATGGAATTGGTGGATGCTGCAATTCCTGTGGAGCATTTGGAATCTATAAAGAGCACAATACTACAAGTGGAGGGAGTCAAGGTTATGGATTAGAATCTGTTGCGTTAATATTTGCAAATTACTAATTTTCCGGACTTCACCTGCTAACTGTAGTACAGGTTTTATTTTTTTATGCCCTTCATTTATTGATCACCGCTTATGTACAGCTCAAATCACATGGGCTTTAGATTGTTATGTAAAATAATATGGAGATTGATTCTCTGACTGAAAATCATAGTCTGCTAAGGGGACAAGAGCAGTTACACCATAGACTGTTACTTGCAACAGGCTTGCATATTCCATATGATAAAATTGGTGTAAATATTCATTTATACATAACATTGCTGACATTTTATTGTTTGCTGAGAAAGAAAACAATTAAAAAGAGAACACTGTGTAGTGTACAAATAGAAAGTTGTTGCAACATGAAACCTTTGAAGCCTTTAGTGTCTTATCTCAAATTTAAGATTTTGTGTGGATAGGAAATGTTTTCTTCCCATCTTGTGTAATTTTTGCAACTTTTAGCACATCGTAAATTTTGATTTTAATTTGATGTAGATTTGATCTGATAGATACTGATTGTCCTGGCATTAGTGACATCTTACTGAAGGAATTGATTATATATTTTTGTCTTTAATGTCTTCGTGCACCTTACTCTAGAATCTCCTGTATTGTTAATAGGGATGCCATCGGTTGAGAGGGAGGAGAGCTGGTTCATATTTGTTTCTTGATGTACATATTGAGGTTGGTCCTGGTCTATGCCCAAGTATTTGATTCTTAAGCACTTGGCTCAAAAAGTATATTAAAATATCTAGAATTTAATTTTTGACTTTTGATAAAACTATGGTTTTGTCCGTGGGAATACATGGTTATTAGTTCTGATTTGCAGGTAGACCCCTTCTGTAGTGTAAGTGCTGCACATGGAATTGGTGAAAGAGTGCGTCACGAAATTCACAAGTCGTACCCTGAAATAGCGGAGGTTTACATTCACATAGGTGGGCTACACAAAGTATTATGTGCAGTATGTTGAGCAGTAATTGAACTGAAGATGGACTTAGATTTTGATGCTCGGTAATAGAAATAAATAAAGTAAAAAAAAGGAAAGAAATTCTTAGTTGTTTGTTGCCCCATTTTAACTTTCATGGGCATCCCTCTTAACCCCAGTCCTCCTGAAATGCTTTGGTTGATTGCATGCAAGTAATTGAAGACATAGTTTCTGCAAATATAGAACACAGCTGAATCTCTAAGCTTGAATTGACGATCGTTTATTCTATTTAAGACACTTTCAAGAAGTTGGGTTATAAACTTGACAAAATGACTTGTAGACCTTACCAGGAGTGGACGTGATTCAAGTGTGAATAATCTTTTGAGTATGGATGCATTGCTCAAATCTTTTTAATATTTTATTGATATAAAAACTTGATGCTAAATCTTTCTCACAATTATTTTGTGGTCATAATTAATGTTTGTTTTTAGGACTTTCATGAAATGAAAATTTGCAGTTATGAACATGTAACCTAAAGATGGTATTTTAGTGAACCTCTTTTTAACTTCATTTAAGGAAGCTTGTTGCTTTTATCCTCCTCTTTGTTATTTGTAACCAGCCGGTTGACGCCAAATCTCCCAGATTACTGTATAATATATCATGATTCAAGCAGTTACAAATATCATGTGTAATGCATGTTTATGTGTTTACAGATCCTGCATTTCTAACCTCTTCTCCCAACACGAAGGATGAATGGGAGAATTTGGAACAAACATCCAATATCTCTTTGGAGGACGAAAACATCAAAACAATTGTTTCTGATATTCTCTCGTCAAAGTTTGGGCAGGTAGTCCTTTATTTTGTGTTCTTGCCCATTGCTAACGCATTGAGGTTCTCCTGTATGTATGTGTTATTCTACATACAAACATGAAAATTTGTTGTGGCCATTACCTACGTTTTTTGCCAATTTAATGAAATGGTCTTAAAATTTTCACATCTCTTCTTCATTTAGGTAAATACTAGTCATTCATCATGATGTTCTGCGGTATGGTTGCTAAAATTTCCCTCCTTATTTTGGGTAGAAAATGGAGATAGAGCGCATCACTCATCACTCATTGCAAGGCAAGATATTTCTTCAAGTTGAGGTTTCAATGCCCCACAACATCCTGGTGAAGTAAGTTTGTGGTGAAGTGTGGTGAAGTCCAACTTCTTTTTATGGAATCTTGAGGGTTAGTGGTATTGATCATATACTGCCCTCATTTACAGGAAGGCAGTGGGAGTGGCAGAAGAAGCTGAAAAGGAAATCTTCAGGGTAACATCCGATGTTACTCAAGTCAGCTTCCAACTCAGACTGGGTCCTCCTATCTTCAAACGAGCAGAGAAGGTAACTAGGTCAGATGGCAACTAGGTGTCAACTACATTGCTCTGCTTAGCATGGAATCATAACAAGTACCAAACCAATATCTTTAGTAACTGCTGACAAAGCCGTTTGTAAGGCTTGTATAATAGCCATTTCGTGTAATCCATATTACTGGAGCGATCTTCAAGAATAATTAGATTCTTAGCTCATGACAAATTTAGGTGCCTAGCTCATTTTTGTCCGTAAGCTGGCGAAATTACTTTTAGCCTTTGTTTGGATCTTTAATTGTACCAGGAAAGGAAAGAAAATATTAAGAGGAAAAGAGAAGAAAAGAATGGAAGAAAAATGAGATTTATTTTCCCTTATTTGTTTTCCTAATTTATCAAGGGAGGGAATTAAAACTTACAGATTTTTATGCCCTTGATTATAGAACTTGTTTATCTTTTGTTAAATAAGGATACAATTATAATTTACTTATCTTGTCTTGCTTTGTTTTAAATTTTTCCTTCTTTTCTATCAATTTGGTGGGAAATATATTTGGTCCAAATTTCTCTCCTATTCTTCTCCATTCTCACTTTCTCTTTGCTTATTTTTGTCCAAACAATGGAAACCAAGAGAAATATAATTCTCTTCTTTTCCTTTCTCTTGCTTTCCTTCTATCCAAACAAAGGCTTATAGTCCGCGTAAGCTTTACCTTTGAAAATATAAATTTTATCCTTTCCAGTCAAGAAAACCAAAGAATTAATCATATCTGATCTCTGACGTAATCATAATGCAAAACACTTGAAAAGAATGACAAAAGGGTTTGGGTCTGACCAGCTCGACCCAAGGCAAAAGTTAACCGAAGGTAGAACGAGGCTATGCGATTTCGAAATGCACCAACGAATTGAGCTCTCACTTTAGAACAATATTTTCACTATTAACTACATGTCTCTCAAATATGGGTACAGATCTTCTGTACCCACTATCCAGTACCCTCTGTGTCATTTTAATCTCAAACCATTCAATTTATTGCATTGAATGGTTGAGATTAAAAGGGTATTGGGTAGGTACTGGGTACAGAAGATCTGTACTCCTCAAATATAGCTTGTATACAAATTTTAAGAGACAGATAAAGCCAAATCTCTTAACTAATTGTTTAGTACAAAGTTCTTTTCAGAAATACATGAAGGAAGCAGACGAAATTATTTTACCGGAAAACCAGTTTATAATTATTGCTACAAGGAGGAGTCGTTTAAGCTTAAGCTTGTAGAATATGTCATTGAAAAGAATCTCTTTGAATCGAAGAATAAGATGAAGAAAAGCAACTGAAATAGAAAACAAAGAGCCAGTGATCAGATAATTGTAGTCTGGATGTTGTTTGGTCGACATTATATATATTCCGACATCATCTTCATCACATCATTGGCTCTGCGTAATCTTAACAAGAGATAAACAAACACTAACAATCGGAGAAAAAATGAATAGAGATTGGAGCAGGATAAGGGCTCAGAAGGATCCATTGGTGTTGTTTAATCACAAGGGAATCAAAATCCCTCATAAAATAGGTAGTTCTCAACATCCTTGCCCCTCCAACAACATCAACAATCTCATAATATTTCTTTCAATTGTTTTTCGATCGACATAACAAGATTGAAAAGAAACGAAAAGAAAAGAAACTTCAGCAGCATAGACAGAGAGGAAGAGGAAAAGGAAGAGGAAGACGGAGAGGACTTCAGACATAGGGTACCAAGATACCGCCTCTCTGTTATATATAAATGATTTTCGAAGCGTAACCAGGTAAGCTTTAGGGTTAGGGTTAGGGTCTGTGAGATTTGCTGAGACATTGGAATTACCAGAATGCCATCACTATTATAAAAGAACTCCTTTGAAATTCTTTCCGCATTGCGTAGGCCCAGTGATATTATTTTGTTAATGCCTTTTTAACAATTTGATATTATCATTTTTCGCTGCTAAATTACGATCACAATTAATTATAATTAATTAATTACAATTTCAAACTAGATATTGTTTTTTCCTAAACCGAACCTTTGATTTTCTATTGTCTTATAATTAATGCATTAGTAAAGATACGATTTACTTCCTATCATTTGTGCTAAAATTTAAGTTTTAGCAATGTACAAAAACCTTAATATTTTCATAATAATATAAATTAATTTTTAAATTTATCTATTTGAATTTTTTATTTAAAGAACTTATTAACTTCGTAAATAATTGCCGTAAACTTTTAAAAAATAAAATTTAATTAATTTTAAAATTATAGTTTTCATTTAAAGATTTATTATTTCAAGTCGATCTCTAAGAGACATATGGATTATTTAAAACATGCTCTAAAATCCTGAAGAGAAGATGGTTGATCAATATCTTGATATCATCTATAAATTACACATATTTCACATTAATTATCCATTTTTGATTGATAAAATGCTTGTAATTATAGATTATAAATATATATTTTGTGTTTTATTGAGTATATTGAATATTTGGATCAAAATGTTCTTGAAAGTGGGGACTTAGTAAAGAAGGAACAAAGATGTAATTTTCTAAAAGAATGGAAGAATGCAACCAAAAAAAAAATTCTAAAAGAAGTATGAACATATGACATGCCCACACCTTAGTCAATTTGACTGTTTTAATAAATAAACATGATTAGATGGATGAGGCCTTCTAAAATTAGTAGGTCCAACTATTTCTTCTCCAATTTTGCTCTATTTAGGAGTTTTAATTAGGTAGTATTTATTTTGGTTAAAAAATCACAATGGACATGAGATCTTTTAGGTTTGATTGATCTTATCTTTTATCCCTTGTTTTAAGGAAGATTAGACATCCCATCTCCTCTCCTATGAGTTCATTTTTATCTTCTACATTGTTTGTTTTCCTTTTATGTTGTTTTTGAAAACCACGCGCAATTAATTTTTCTAGATAAAGTTTAATTCTTCTAGAATTATGAGATCTAATCGTTACTTTTTACTCTTTTGTTCTTTAGTATTTGTATTTCTTTTAAGATTATTAACATTATTGTTTTGTTTGATTGATAAAAACAAAAAAAAACTTCAATTGTCAAAATAATATGTTAACAATTGGAATAATCAAATTTGTAATTATTTGATTATTCTAATACTTAGTGATAAAATATCATAGTTCAAAACCTAAGGGGTGTGGTTGAGTGGAAGGGACTCATTCATCCTTAACCAAAGGTCAGGGGTTCGATCCTTGGCTTTGGGTATGGAGCCGCCTTAAATCCTTGGGCCAGCTGTTCCACCCTATGAGGTGTCTACAAACCAGCGAAGGAATTAGTTACTGGGTCCGCCGGTGGATACCCTGGTCTAGGACCAAAAAAAAATATCATAGTTCAATATTCGACTCATGTTATATGGGTACTCTGGTCTAAATAAACTGAGCATGTGTATTGTTGGCCATAATTGATGGTCTCTCTAGTTTTTAATGCTATCAATGGATTAAATCCTAATATCTTGTTAAGAGTTATTTGTTGATAAGATGATTAATCAAGGAGCTTATTTGGGTTAACAAAAAAGTAAGGACAGATAGGTAGTTAGATCTTGTTAATACCTATAACCAATTTATTAAGCAATATAAGAGTTTATTTTTGTATCAATTGTCAATTTAAAGAATCGAAATTGAAATTATACCTTAAGCTAGATGTTAATTGGCATTTGATTTTATTAAATTGCATGCTTGATTATCCTCCTGTTTTTGCTTTTAATTTATTTCAATTTCCATATGAAATCCCCTTTTTTCCCTTTATTTTGTTTTTTTTTAATTTGGCAAATGAGATAAGCTTTACCAATCTATGTGGATTTGATCCTCCTCATCGCTATATACAATTCATTTGTGATTAGAGTAGGACTATATTTGTTGGATTCGATACCAAACAAAATTTGGCACCACTTTTTCATTCTTACTAGATAAGGCTAAAGATTTGATGTTTTTTTTTGCCTCTTGGATCCATAATACATGGACAAATATGGTGAACTTGTTCCTTATCAAACTCTTCCTTATCTCGAGAGATATCCGCATAAGAACAAAAATATATGGAATAAACAAAAATGTCGAGATCTTTACAAATACTAGGAAAGATTCAAACAATTATGAGTAAGCTACCCTCAACATGGGATTTCTATACAACTCCTAATTCAATACTTTTACGAAAGATTGTTACTAATGGAAAGAAGAAATAATATTGCATCATACAATATCTCATATTGTATTTTCCTCCTTACACGAGTCGATACTCTTACAGAATTTTATTGTGAAGGTATTTACTACAGAATCTCATTCCCCATAGATAACTAAAAATTTAAAACTTACCGCATTGATCTCATCGAAGTGTTTGCATTCTTAATGCTTAATTTCCACTTATATTTAAACAATTTGAACTTTTCAAAATTTTAAATCAATATTTCATTTGATACATATGACTATTTCACACAAAGTCATTAGTAATTTAATGAAATATAAGTATCATCCTTTTATGAATTGTTATTTTATCTAATAAACCATATGTATAAGATTTAACAATTCAATACCATCATCATCCTTTTACTCAAGGTTTATTTGGTTATTCTTCAACTTAGACAAGTTTCACAAGTTTTATTCAATTCATAATCAAAAGGATGCATATATCCTTGTACGTAACTTTGTGATTATCGTTATGTTGATTTAACCAACACGACATAAAAGGATAAACTCGGTTATCCAACTTTGAATTCTCGCAACTTATGTTAAGCATAAGTCTCTTTTGATCTAACACATACAAACTATTTGTATAAGATTGGAACAACTAATTTTACTTAACAATCTATTTCTTATCATGCTTTAGATATTATAACAATGTTGATTCTAAATTAAGTATCAAATACTTATAAGCATCAACTAAAAATACATACGATTTCTATCATATCTCATATAGGCAATAAAATTCATGCACCGTTTTTTCTTGTTATGACAACTGTTATCATACTATAGCAAAGTCTTTAATAGATGTCCTTATTTATGCTTTTAGTATACTAAATTAAGTGGAACAATTCCAACAAGATACTATACCTTTAAGCTCTACTATATACAACCTCTAGCATTTTGCTATCATGACCTTGACACATATCTTACAAGTTGTCATCAAAGTTTATGAGACATTAGTCAACTCAAAATGTTAATACATTTTATCATCTATATGATTTTGATATATCTCTAAAACTTTAACATCAAATCTTCAACAAGGACTAATAACAACACTGTATAATGGGCATGCAATTTTCTATCTAACTTTGAGAACTCTTCTTAAACATAACATATGTCCAAGAAATTGGGTTCACTAACTCTTAGTATCAACTATACTAAACAAGGTGAATTTCGCTAAGAACAAAACATAAATGTAAGAAAACAAGTAATTAATTATACGCCATAACTACCAAACAACATTAGGAATTTAATCATGCATTTGTTTACTCCCACTATTTTATTCGAAATAATAGCCCTCACTACTATTCAAAAAGATTACTTTAATCTTTCTAGCGGGCTAGGATTCCATTCAAATATAGTTGATCTTGAGTTTGCTCAACAAACCAATTAGACTTCAATTAGGTAGATAACAACTTTATCAATCAAATCTCATGTGACTTCTAGATCTATTAAGAGACAAGTCTTGCCAAAATATATCTTATATTTTATTTCTAACCTTACCTCTAATGTCATGTGATCATGAGCTTGCTCATCGAAATCACACAAATTTAGTTAAGTAGAACCCACTATCATAAGACTAAACATGTTCGAGTTAAAGCGGCCTTGAGTTTGCTCAACAAGTCTATAATAAACAGAACTCTAATTTATTCTTATAACAATGGAAGGCAATAATCACGTTCTAAATACGTACTTAATATTTTAACGAGGGATTTTAATTTCATTCGCCTCATCAAACACAAAATTGCATGTAAAATATCACACATATAAAACATACAATTGTAACATGCATCCATTATATATCTCAACTATTTATATAAAGTATGCAATTTATGCACTTATAATCAAATTATATGTATAAAACATCAAGCTTCATTTGATTCTAAATATAAATTTATTTTGATTTGAAAAAAAATTTCAAGTTCGATTGGAAACTATTTCCAATTATCTTGACTCCTGTAGCAAAATTTAATTGAAAACAATTTTATATAAATTATTCTTCTCCTTTTCAAAATTATAATAAATAACACATTATAATCCAATTAGAAATTACCATTTCTAATCTTATTATAAATTACTTTTCCTTAATTAGAAAACTATTTTCTAATATTAAAAGAAAACTACTTTCAAAATTAAATAAAACAATTTTAAAATTAATTTAAAAAGTCCTTTATATTATTATTTCAAGATTGAATCTTAATTAATTAGTTAATCTTTCTTTAATAAGTTAGAAAAAATATTTTCAAAATATTAAAGAAAGCACATTTTTCTTAATTAATAAAAGAAAACACTTTTCAAAATTTAATCAAGAAAAATATCTTTTTCAATAAAACAAGAAATTTATTATTAATAAATAAAGAAACAATTTCTCAATAAATTGAATAATGATTCTCTAAACAAATAAAATAATAAATTTAATTTATCTCAATCAAAATGAAATAAATAAATTTAATTAAGAAACATCTTTCTTAATTATTTAGGAAAACACTTTTCTTAATTTTAATGAGTCTAATTAATTAATTCAATCTAATTAAAAATAATTAATTTGTAATTTTAGAAACCATTTTTTAAAATTAACTAGGAATCAAAATAATTATTAATCTTAATCATATTAAGAAAAATAATTATTTTAATTTTGAAATTGATTTATAATTAATTTAATTTAATAATTCAACTCTTGAAAAATTAAACTAAATTCCAAAAGATAATCTTAATAAAATAAGCCTTAAAAACAATTAGAAAACACTTTCTCAAATTTATTAGGAATTTAAACCTGATTAATTTTAATTAAAACAATTAAAATTAGAAGGGCCAAAATCAAAAGGGTAACTGTTTGGCACGTGAATGGGGTATTACACAAAACAAGGAAAAACACAGACGTACGTACATCAATTCTGGAACAAAATAATAGGCATATACAATTTCCAGAATACAAGAAGAAGAACAAGAACAAACGCAAGCATCATTAGGGGAATTAAAAATTCCAGAAGCTTTAATTAGGATTTCTAGTTTAGTGGATTAAGGTTTATCTGTATTAATCTGAAACCCTTTTCAGATTTAAGTCACAAACCTTTTGTGGTTCAATTCTAAAATTATAACCAATAACAATCTTGTATTTTAAATCAAGTCATAGAATTAAAACCTGACTTTAATACCAATATTGGGAAATCAAGCTAGGAACTGATACTGACCGCAGTAGAATAATTACGAAACTTTTTTTCAAATTAGTGTCCCGAAAACTAAGGCCTTTTTAATTATATAAAAATGATTAACACAAAATTATAATAAAGCATTAATCGAAATTCATACATTATTCCGAAGCTTAATCTTTATCTTGTCGTATCCCTCGAGCTATTTCTAAAGCCGATCCCTACAACCAATGTAGCCGCACAAATGTTATCTACAGAATGAGTTGAGAAAATTCTATAACTCTTACAAAGAGAGTTAAGCAAGAAATACTAGTTCTATAGAGCTTAAGTCTATTTATAATAAATTTTGGAGGTTTTAGTAATTTAATTGAAATTAAAATTTAATTTCAATTAAACTTTAATTAAAAGTACAAATAATTTTAATTAAATACCAATTATGCCCAAATAAGATCTAATATCTCATATTGATCCTTATTTATTAAATATCTAATATTTAATTATAGAGTTTTTCAAACTTTATAATCAAGTCCAACTTGATTAAAATATCTTTGCTTTCTTCAACCCATTATATATGTGAGATTTATTAATTTCCCAAATATGTTGGCAATGATTACAAATTATAATTATAATTCATTAGAATTATATAAATTAAAATTCCTTTTAATTTATCTTTAATTCTCTAATTAACAATTTATAATCATAGATTAAGATTGACGTTTAGTAACACATCACGACCACCAAAATATTTAGAAATGTCAAAGTGGTTTTGACTAACCTTTCTTCGCATGATTTTTCTTATATAATTCAATCCTTTTATCATACAATATTCCGATTAGACATAGAACATGAATTTAATGTCTACTATATTTTGAGTCCAATCATATTAGTTCTTCGCCATTAGTTATCGATTCAATTAATGATATTTGTAAACTATTTACAACACGTCATTTCACCTTGGTCAAAGATTTTCGAATCAATATTAATCAAGAATAACGGAACATTCTACCTAATTACTTTAGGGTGATGAATCATATATTCATCACTCAGCTACTTCCATATAGTTCATGTAACGTCTAATGACTACCGATTAAACGACCTATAATTAAATAAATCATAAGTAGTATCAAAACATAATAATCCCCATACAAGATAACTTTGGTGACCTCAAGTCACATGATCACTTATATAATCAACACAATGAAAATTTCATAGACATACAAGTAACGTTTTAAATAGATTTCTCATATCGGGTTTGTTCAGTGAAGTTATTTTCTAACAAGTACCCACACGTTAGTTTAAGTATCTCCATACTTTAGCCTATGATCAGATCGACAACTTCTTTCATAAAGAAAAACACAATGTATGTTAGCCTTTTTACGTTCTATTAATGTCCAGTCTTAGTAGAACAATGACTAAAAACAACTTCGGGATAATACATAAATGTAATATAAATCTCATAATTATAATCCCATTATAATTTCATTTGCAATGTATAATCATCTCATGAAATTTATCATCTACTTCTAAATATGTACATGATAAAGAATGTCTTTAAATATTTTATCACTAAACTACAACCAAAGCGATTGGCTGTAGGGCATAAAACCAACATAAATTTCGTAAAAGAATTCTTAAATAAAATTCTAATATTTAAATCAATTTAAATTTTTTAGTCAAAATTAATTTTATTTGAGAATTTAGAATTTTAGAAATTAAAAAGCTTAAATTAATTAAAATTTTAAGTTTAAAGATTATGTTGATTATTTACGTGACTAACCTTAACTCTTAAATGAACCATTTTTTTGGATTAAATTAACAAAAATGATGGACTATTAACGATTATGTTAAGTAAGAGATCATTTTATATGATTTCCAAATTATTAAAATCTTTTAATATATATTATCAAATGTTAAAATCTAATTTAAATATTAATACAAATATTATAGGATAAAAGGTAACTTCGGCCCTATTACATAGAAAGCCTTATCTTATCAAAACATAGACAGACTTTACGCGCTCGAAGAAGAAGACACAACTATACCATCATTAAATAGAAAAAAGGAAAACAAAACAAAATAGAAAGCTGGTGTCGTGTGGGTTTAGCCTAAGGCCTTTGGGTTTCTGACTGACAAGCTTATTATTCAAGAATTAACCCAGAGGCCCATTTCTGGCTTTCTCTTTTCCTTTTTATTAATCCCTTTCAAAGCCCATCGCCCATCGCCCTTCTTCTATCTTCATGGGATTGGGGAAGGAAGAAGAACAAAGCCTCCAAAACCTATTCTCCAAGACTCAAACATCCCATACAGGTTTCTCAAGCTGTTGCTGATAATGGCTCATCATTGGCATTCTCTGTTGTTCCATTGCTTCCATTCCCATTCTCTGTTCATGCATATTTGGGTGCCTTTGTCCACCAATTCCCAAGAAATCGTGAGTGTGCATGTCCCCACTTTCACTTGTCCCACCACCATATTTAGGCATACTCCTTCCATGCACCAGACTTGAACTCCCACTGTCTTCGTGTTCCGTGTTTCTCATGAATCCGGGGTTTTGGTCATTACTCGCAAACATGTTAGCAAACATTCCCATGTTGGAGTTACCTGTTCCAGTATCGAAAAGGGCGGAGATTTCTTGGTGTCCTTTTTGCAATGTTTGGTCGTTGAATCCTCCAGTACTAAGACCAACCATATGTGTTTGGTCAGGTTGTGAAGGGAAGTGATCATATGAAGAAGCGTTATGCTGTTGAATTCCACCGTAGGATGGTGGCCTTATAGGTGGGAGCTGATCAGGGCCCGCCATGCTACTAGCAAAGCTCTTTTGCATCATTGGAGAGTTGATAGTATTGCTCGCAGTTGCACCCATTTGAGCAGCCTTTTGCAGCAAAGCTGTTGCTGACATGTGAGGTGAACCAGAAAATTGGCCACCATTTTTGCCGTCTTGTAAGTAATTGAATACTGATGAGCTATTGGAACTCAGTTGCAGGCTCGAAGAAGTTGAGGAAATGCCTCTCGGACCACCAAAAAGAGTACCGGAGCTACTTGAAAGCATGCCTCCTGTCATGTTCATTGACTTGAATGGCATGGGGACCAGGTCTTGAGGGAGGGATTTGAGATGGCTCTTGGGGTCAAAGTTGTTGAAGTCAGATACTCCCATGGATGAGTTGTTGTTGTTGCCTAATGGAATTGACGAAATGAGCTCCGGCGCCATTTGGTTTTGCATGTTGGTCATTAGTCCTTGGTTCACTTTGTTGTTTTCTTCTGTCAATGCGTCGCAAAACGCTCTGTGGGTGATGAAGCTGTCTCTTCTGCGTGTATCATTTTATTGGTTAACAGTGGGGTCAGATTAGGTTGTGGCTAATGCAATCTAGAGAGACGAGAGTTCAGAATTATAATGGTTTCAAGCACACATGAAAAGTGGTCGGCCATTTCCCATCATAATGTTTACCATATGTTATAAAGAACACAGTCAATAATGCACATTTTTAGCATATAAAGGTCTTGGAATACAAAATTTATCATGCAGCAATTGTTGCAGTATATAAACCTATTCAATTCAAATCCAGACATTTGGTATTATAAACATCACAAAATTAAGAAAAATATATAGGCGAGACTGACAAATAAAAGGTTGTTCATGTCTACATTCTGAGTAATCATTTTATCACGTCAAGGCACTAACTAACCTGGAGAAGATGGTTCCACAGTCACATTTGTACTCCCTGGTACCGCAGGTCTTTTGATGAGCTTTCCAATCGGATTGAACTGCATATTTCTTGGAGCACTTGTCGCATTTCCATTTCTTCTCACCGTGTTTTCGGCTAAAATGCTTCTTAATTCCTGTTAGATCACCTAGAGCACGAGAAGGGTTGTGGTGGACGCATGTAGGCTCGGGGCATATGTACACCCTCTTCCTAACCTCTGTGGTTGTTCTTTGCCTAAGTTTCCATGGAAGGTTATGTCCTCTCCTATGCAACTGCAGATTTTGATCCCTTTGGAAACCTTTGTTGCATATCTCGCACACAAAACGGTTTGTCGCCATAAGTGTTGTTGGCGATAAAGCAATAACTTCAGCATTGGGATCTGGTCCATTTACATAGAAGTTAATTCACTTGTTAATTAACTGTCTGAAAACCCTATAAAGAAAAGAAAGACATTTCATACTACAAGAAGAAGAAGGAGGAGAAGGAGAATGAGAAGGAGAAGGAGGAGGAGGAGGAGGAGGAGGAGGGGAGCGAAGCCTATTAGTATTCTTATATATATCAAACTTTCCATGAAAAACAAGTTAATCATACAAAGAGTTGGAAAACAAAAAGAAAATATAAAAAGTGAGGGGAAGCAAACAGTGCTCATCAATTATTGTAATCTCAAAGCAATAATTGAACATTTGATCAGTTCATATTGCTATTCTTTCCCGACACTGCCCTGCACACCCCCATCGTTCCCACCTAGATCTCGGGCTCATCTTCACACAAACCAGGAAGACATTATTTGAGAATTATGTATGAATCCCACTTAAGAATCCGCCTTTCTTTGTTGTTCCATTACACTGATCATATATACAGATGCATCACAGATTCCATGTTACATATAATACATATATATGTATGTATGTATTAATAGTTGCATGGCTTTCTGTAGTTCTGGTACTGTTTGTCTGATACAACAGAAGTAATCCAAGAACATAAGAAGCGGCCATAAGACTTTACCTGGAGTCCCCGGTAGATTTCTTTTCTTCTTAGCTGGTTGTTGTTGTTGCTGCTGCTGTGAAGCAGCGGCACTGGTGTTAGAAGCTGTTGAAGCTCCAGAGCAGCCGGCCTTGAAGTGACTTTGAAGCTGTTGAATTTCTTCTCCAGTGTTTCCAGAGGAGAAGCTGCCTTCGTCACCTGAGATATTTGACATTTGGAGGTTGTTATATTCTTCGTATTTATGTTATATACTAGAACTCCTATGCTTTCCTGGGACTGTCCTATATGTGTATCTTCTCTATAATTTCTTCTTGGTATATGCTCTTCAATCTTTTTCTTCGAATTCCTCTGCTTTCTACTTCTTGTAGTTGGAGCTCCAATCAGTAATGGTGTGGTGAGACTAACAAGGTGTATGCTTATGTCTGTGATGAAAACCGGTTGTCCCTCATTTCTGATAAGGAAAGACACAGTTGTTGCTTAAAAGAGTGAGATTGGAAACTTGGTCTTCTTTGGCTTCATGTTATATGGCGATGATAAGAGAGACAAATGTTTCTCAAATACCCCTCAATTTCCGGGAAATAAAAGATTTGCCATTGCTTCGTCAAAATTCAACCCCAACTCAAATGAAAATGAAAATGGAACTACTTTTTTTCTACAATCCATTTGGTCTTTACAAGAAAACTAGTTATTTCCTACCAAACTTTAGGATAAACTATTCAAATACGTAGATTTATTTTGCAAGAAGTCGTATTTCAAATTCACTTTACTTTCTCGCCAATTAAATGGACCTTAATGTAAGCAATCCCAAGTAACTATAGCCTACAATAAAGTATTGTGATAAATATGTTTAATTTCTTGTTCTTACTTAAAAGCGTAATTTGTCTCAATAAGAATCTCTTAATCTTGTGTTGAAACAAATTCGACAAAGGACAAGAAGACGAAACAATGGAAGGAACTACACAACTTTAAGAATTAGCAATGAGAAAGTAGCTAGCCTGTGGTCATCTAGCCGCCTGGCCCTTTTAATTTACTGGATGCACCCAATTAAGAAACCAGATCCTCTGTCCAGTTTTACTCTGTCTTATTCTGTCTCATGGAATTTCAGCCATTTATTTTGTGGGACCCACGTGGGCTCCATGCGGACCCCACATAAATAAATAACTGAGATTTATTGGACACAATAAGACACCATAATATTGGACAGGAGATCTGGACTCCCCAATTAATCCTTTACTTACCAAATCAAAACTCTTCAGGAAATGGAAACTTAATGTCGTATTGCATTTTGTCATCTTTCTTATGCCTGCGTGCACTAGCAATTCTGCTTCCACTGCAGTTACATTTTGTGTTATACGGACAATCAAGAGATTATATCCTTAAAACCTCTTCTCAAGGAACCTTCAATTAAAGAGATCTAGTATAACTTTCATTTAAGCCATTTTAATTTGATTTAAATGTATCATTACAATGTCGTCTACATCACGTTCTATTTAATACTCCCTCCGATTTATAATAAGTGTCGTTTTAGAGGAATGCACACTTATTAAGAAAGTTAATGAAATGTCTGATATACCCTTATTAATTACATGTTAAAGTGCCTTGAAAATATAATCTGTGTAATTAAGATGTGAGATAAATTAAAGGGTAATTTTGGAATTAAAATCATAAATATGCAAAAAAAGTCACAAACGACACTTATTTTAAATAATTAAAATCTCTTTAAAACGACACTTATTTTAAATACGAAGGAGTACCAGATTTGTCATATCATTAAATTCCACTTGCTTCAAGGGGCCTACGATTTTGATATGGTCAATACATTTCACTGGTACGATTAGGACTGGAGAGATAAAGCCAAATCACTTTCTGTTTGCTTTTTATAGAATTGGGATGTTGACAAGGAGCAATAATACGAATGCTTATTCAAGGAGAATAGAGAGAGCTACTAATTGTGGAGCAGTGCACTGGTCAGTCCTTATCTAAGCCTTTGTTTATATCGTAGAACTGTAGAAGAGCTGAGACGGCTCGACTTGGAAGTGCTCAACCATCCCTTCTTTTATCCGATTAGAAGTAGGTAGGAGCCAAGAAAGACTTCAAAGCGTAGTTGCCCAAGTATCAAGAGTAGACCTTTCAGTGGAATCCTTTTCTCCGTGGGCGTACAGCGTGTTAGGACTCTTATTCACGGACTTCAGCTCTCACATATTTGGAAAAGACAATGCAAATTACCACTTCTATAAATGCCTGGCAGTTCTTCTTGTTCCCTAACACTTTTCAGTCACAATATGGAAGAATCATTTTTACTTCTCTTCATGGTCATATACCTGTTTTCCTTATCATCTCCCACCTCTCTTGTGAATCCTCCACTCTGTCATGATGAGGATAGCTCTGCCTTGCTGCAGTTCAGGGAGAGTTTTGTTACTGATATGTGTGCTTCCAACGATACTTTCACTTACCCAAAGACCGAATCGTGGAAGAGTGATGGAATTGATTGCTGTTCATGGGATGGTGTTGAGTGTAATAAGCTCACTGGTCGTGTCATTGGTCTTGATCTCGGTAACGGTTGCCTGTATGGTTCCATTAACTCCAGTAGCAGTCTTTTCCACCTGGTTCACCTCAGGCGCCTGAACCTCGCTCATAACCACTTCAACTACTCTCCAATACCATCTGAAATAGGCCGTCTTTCCAGACTAACACATCTCAACCTCTCCAC
>JAOTBA010000004.1:8137969-8156923 GCA_025629845.1 Erythroxylum squamatum | reverse complement strand
GTAATTAAGATGTGAGATAAATTAAAGGTTAATTTTGGAAGTAAAATTATAAACATGCATACAAAGTCAAGAATGACGCTTGTTTTGAATAATTAAAATGTATCTAAAACGACACTTATTATGAATAAGAGGGAGTAAGAAACATAAAGGTAAACTTTTGATAAAGATGTTGACTTAAATACTGAAACTAGTATATATATATATGTGCTCTACTGGTAACTCTGATGTGTTAATTTGGAGCCGACGCCTCTCGCTCTCCTTTACAAGGCATGAAAGGTCCGTTAATGATGAGTTTAATTAATCAAATCAACCTAAGAATACGAAAGGGATTAAAAGAAGTTTAATTTGTCATGACTATTGGGCGGTGATGAAACCTTTTTGTCCATTGCGATCTAAAGGATCGAAGCTGGCCGAGTCATTCGTCTCAAACTAAACCAAATAAAATTGATTATAGAAAAGATGCTAGCTCTTGCATTAAAATAAGAGGTTAAAATTAAATTCCAATTGAGTATCCATATGTTATAATTTTTAAATGCTAGTTAATTTTAAATTATTAAATAATATATTTTACAAATTATTATATATGTATACTTAAGGATTTACTTAAAACATAGCGGTGATTGATTTCTATTAATATAGAAAAAATATTACTATTTTTAGTACATTTTGTCATTATTTTCTTAATTATCTTCTAGTTTTCTCACACTAATTCTGACACCAAATTAACCACAAGATAAATGTTCACCTTCTTTTAGGGTTTCTACGTCCGTACACAATCAATCATTCAAGATATTCTATTATTATTATTATTATTATTATTATTAAATACAGGTAGAATAAACAGTAAATAATTATCAATTAAAAATTTCAATTCATTTAGTCTATTTAATTGTAAAAATTTTTAATTTCTTAGTTTAGTTTTTAATTTTTTTGATTTAATTTATTTTCATAATAAGAATTAATTAATTAATTAATCGGTTAATTTTTATTAATTAATAAATATTTATTAACTAAAATTAATTAATTAATTTTCATTTTATAATTACCTTTTTAATTAAACTTTAAAACTTTTGATAAATTAAAACAACATTTTTTAACCCTACTTTAAAATTTAAAATTTTATTTAATCTTTAAATAATTTTATAACAGTTTTTTTTTTTTCTCAATGAAAATGGACCGTCTCTTTCTTGAGACGGGTAGGAACAGAAAAAAATAAAGAGCATGTCGTTTCAAATCCTCTCAAGGAATAAACGGCAAAGAGCTCTAAAATGCTCGTATGGTCTTAAGCTGATTACCCTCGGAATCATTCCCTTTTCTACCTTCTCTTTTCCCAGGATTAATTTTGAGACATTAATTAAGGCGAAATATCTTCTGCGCCATATAATAAAGTTAAGGAAATCACTTCTTCCTTACTATATATACATAATAATTTATTTTTCTTAACATTCTTGCTCTAATCATACTGAAAGAGACAACCTAAATTAACATCAGCTTCCAACAATGTCTTAATTAACCTTAAGCAGAAAAGTAATTACAAAAAATGTTAAACATCCCATAGGCTATAAAATGGAAAACAACGAATAGACAGAAACTAGAATATGGGACATAGGCTAAGGTCTAAAGTTCTGGTCAACTTCTCTGGACCGGTTGGTGCCCTAAATGCTCCCCATCGATCACAGCCACTGATGAAGACAAAATTACAACTTGGTTATCGCCGTTGAGGAACTCAGTATCGATGCAATCTATGAGCGCAACAATGTAAGAACAGATATACGGTTACGTCTTTCTTCTCTCCTCTTATTTAATGATTTCAGATTATGATAAAACCGAAAATAAGACGACCTAAGCAGCCGCATCTGGGTAAGCTTGTGTTTAGCTGCTCAAATATAAAGATTAAATCGCTAATTGACACAAGCAAGAACCCTATGGATAGAAGACATGCACAAAAGGACAGGTCTCAGTTTATATTCCTCACCATCCACACCCCTAATTTCAATAATCAAACACGATGAAAATGATGTTTGGATTAAGAAAATGACAAATTGGAATTTTCTATTCTTGTGGATATAGTTATGTTTCCAGTAGGAAAAGGAAATGAAAATGAATAAGATGCTAGCTTAACCATATTTAATTTTGATGCGAATCAAGTGTGAAATTTGCGTTCAATTCTTACCTAAATCGTAGTTTAGTTTTTTTTTTTGGTTACCTACGAGATGTCTTAGGAGAGTTCCAACTATAAGAAGGCATCTTTAAGTCATCCACATCCAGACTAATCTCCGCTCGAACCGAATAGGTCCCTTGCGGAAAGCAAAACTTTAGACCCAAATTTTAAACAGCTGCATACACGAAGGGTTTACACCCTTAGTTTTGTTTTTGTAATCGGGGCATTTGCCAATTGGTTGCTACTTTCTTGACTATTTGTTCCATGTAGGGTCCCACTGTTTAATTAATTTAATCTTAGTAATGTACCCAATAATTAAGTATAGCCATCTAATCCCAAGCTCACGGGCGCACTAAAAAATGAAGTTTATCATCTAAATGTCTGTTATTTCAGGAGAAACAAAATCAATTTCCTTCCAGTTTTTAATACTGGGCAAGGAAGAAGGAAACAAGATTTTGGATACTTGCCCTACTTACTTGTTACTACTATTATTGTGTATACGTGGAAAGCTGCACATATATAGTAGTCTCCAAACTCATCGTCACGTTTTGCCTGTTCATGTTGTCTTCTTTTCTACGTGCCGATGCCGATGTAGTCTTTGGGAGCTGACGCAAGGCACAACCACCTGACAAGAAAGTTGACGCTCTTCGAAATTCATGCTTGATTCAGCTCCAATGGAAGACCATCTTTCTTTTTTCTACTCTAAAATACAACATATCGTTCATTCTCTGCGTAGCAATAGGTAATCTGGTTTCCAATATTACTTTAACGCTGGCGCATAAAGTAATATTGGAAACCATAGCTAGCTCTCTCAATAAGGGCTTACCAAATAGGTACAAAAGTTGCATGCGATTTGAGTTTGGTTGTCAAGTCACCAGACTTTTCATAAAGCCATTAAAAACATTCGATCAGTGCAGACGCAGACCTTACGAAGAGTCCATAATAGGCGAGTAAATCAATTCGTTTTAGTAATTAATAATCTATCAACCATCAAATTCCATTGTTTTTGAAGCAGGATACTTAAATCCGGAGATAAAAGAACGGTGACCAGAAGTTCCAATACTTCTTGCAGATGTATCAAAATATTTACATATATATGTATTAAAAAAGTTGGCAACAGCAGCTATCTTTTAGTTAAACAAAACCTGCAACTTTTTAGAACGAGATCATAGAATTTGGTCTGAACCCATCTGCCAATTCCGTACTGATATGAAAGTGATTAGATCCACCATCTTTGACGTAGGGAGTGAACTCACGGTCCATTCAAGGATTATGTTTTAAGAGATTCCAGAAAGAATCTGCAGGACAAAGAGCTTTTTGGTGTTTTGGAGAGCTTATGGTTTTGTTTGCGGACTATCATGAACTTAAAACACCCGTCGTGACGCCAAGATTTCAACTTGATGCTAAAATAGAGGATGAACAGGTCCTGCTCTGGGTTTTGACAATAGCATCTGAGGTCCATGTGCGCTGTGGTTTCAAAGTCCCCCAACTGAAACTTTTGGACATGAAGATCATGCATAGCCGTATAAAGATTAATGGCAATCAAATTAATCACCACCATTATACTAAATTAATGGCAAAGCTAAGTCATAATAAAAACAAATAAACTTTTAATTATATACCAAAACAATAATTAAAAAAAGAAAAGAACCTAGTATAATGAGTTTGGCCAATTGTACAGTTGTTAGATCTCATTAGCATTGCTTTTAAGTTTTGAAGAAGTGTGACTAGTAGTATTTCATTCTAATAAAAATTAATAATATAATTATATTCTGAATATATAAAATATATCATAAAATTATATATTGTAATTGTCTACTCTATTTATATTTTATGGTTTAAATTATTAAAGTATTCTATATCTATTTTATTTTTGTAATTTAAGCTTGGTTCTATGCTATGTTCTTTTTTTTTTTGTAATTTTTTATTTTGGAGGAAACGTTAAAAAATAAAATATTACTGACTTATTCTTGTATATAAAATTCGTTAATTCTTTCTGCTAATCAACCGGCAGGTTTAACACATCTAATACCTTGAACAACATTTATTTCATATCTATGTTACGTGCAATATTAAAGATTAAAGCATAGCTTTAACAATCACATTAATCTTCTCGACCGTGCGTTTAAACTGTTGAACTGCTTTCTGCCATACATTTCACGGACAACATATGAATCGCATGTTTATTACATCTCAAGTTTCAAGAATCATAGATGTTGAACAATATTCATTTACATCAAAATAATACAAACGGCTATCATATTTTATACGAAACACAATCTTCTCCAGTGAAGCTACTAAGCGAAACCTGATCCAATGACAGACATCTGCACTTGTTAAGCTCGGTTGGAAAGCGCCTGGGTTCCTCCATCATCCAGTAGGCTTCATCTCACGTTTGTTTCTCACACTGACCACTGTGTGGCTACAGAATTTTTCACCAGCCATCTTTTTCTTCGATTTTGCACTGATTTGGATAACAGAAGTGGGGATTGCGGTGATCTTCTAGTATGGTTAGGAGGAAGTTAGATGTCCAAACGTCTACAAGCTAATGACAGAACACAAGAGACAATATGATGCAATTCAACTTTTGGGTGTCCATATTGACTCTCCAGCATCCGTTAAACCAAATACTCATCAACTATGTCGGTGTTATTATAGGAGCCATCCAAAACCTCCCCACCTCCCGAGTCTTCAGCATTGTTCTGAACATCATCATTAGCATTTCCTCCGGAAGCATTTCTTCCACGGACTCGTCTAGAAGACATAGACATTTTGTTATTTGCCAGTGAGTTGCCACATTTTCTCTTCTTTGTATTGAAAAATCCTAGTTCCATAGCTTCCAATGCTTTTGTAGTCAACGGGCGGTTCCTGGTACTCTGCCTCCGGCTATTCAAAACGGGTGGATGCCATGGAGCAGCCATAGCGTCAGATAACTTCATCAAGTCAGGGTCAGATTGGCAGTTCATTTTGGATGGCAAGCATGTCTCATTTTCATGCAAACTGTCATTGTTTTGAATCATTTCTTTCATTATAGGCTCATCTTCAAAATCTGATGAAACATGAGGAACATTTAAGTCAATCAATTTTGGTGATTGAGGCTTTTCTTTATGCAGTCCACTACCTCGGCAATCCTCACCAACAACTGCTTCACAATCCCTATCTGGACTGCCTTTCGCCAATGACGTAGCAGAAGACGAATTTTGAGCTGGACATATTATGTCCTCGTATGTATGGGAATTTGATGTGCAGTGAGATTCATCTTCATTTAGCTTTGTCTCTGCAGAAACGTTTTTATTTGTGCTGTTTGACCGTTCAATATTGCAACCGATGTAACTCAATTGCTTTCTGAGCGGGACCAAATACTTAGGGGGGTCAGGCTTAAACTTCCAGCTGAATTGGTACTCCATAGTCTCCCTTGGCTGCTTGTCATTCAGTAGACACAAGCTGTCAATTTCGTGATTTTCAGCTGCTGCAGTGGTTGGATCTAAGGAATCGCATGTACTGCTATTTCGAATGCTGTTTACACAATCTGATGAATCACATACAGCTTTGCTATCAATCTCGTTCTCTACAGGATTTTGTGTTTTCATTTCAATTGCTTCCTCCTCCGACTCTTCAGGTGTGTCTTGTTCTGATTCACTTGAAATACTAGAAAAAGAAGATGCACCAGCACCTCCAACAGGTAAACTTCTCAGCTCTCTCACCTTTGGTTGTTCGGTTCCATAAGCCAAACTGGTGTCTACAATTGTAAACTTCTGGACATTGCGATCACAATTCAAGTTTCTTGGCTGAAGGTAACAATGACGCTTATTTGACAAGCAACCTTGATTTTCTTTTGAGGGTGGGTCCCATCTATATTCATCCTTATTATGATCACCTTTTGCAGATTCAACTTGAAGCTCAAGAAGTCCTGGATCTGAAGCCACTTTATTCAAAACATCACTAACTGAATCAAAGTAGTGCTTTCCCTTCACCAATCTCCTTCTAGAAAATTTTTTAACTCCAGGAACAAGAAAAACCAAGGAATACTTGGAGTTGGAACCAGAAATGACTTGATCTTTAGGCTGCTCAGAGTGCCATCCTCTTGCTAAAAGTCGAGGCCAAACAGCTTCCCAGAAGAGATCACTAGATCGGGCCTTACTTAACCTAAAATCCCCTGTCAAAAATTTAATAATGTCTGCAGATGTAAGAGATGAGCAAGCTTTGCCAATAGGTATTTCATGACGGGCAGAAATAACATGATTGGATTTTGGCTCCATGGCAACACTGGTGAGATCTTGCTTCCCTTTTCCAATTCCTATGGCTTCCACAAGCACATTGATGCCAACTGCATGCGTAAGCGCAAAAATATATTCTTCAAATGCAATTTTCCCCTCTCCATATAACCTGAAAACCTGTAGTACACAAGGTTTCAAGCATGTAAGGACATGATAATTGTTATTACCAATGGCAGAATAGAAAAGTTTCAGGTTGCAACCATAAAACCTACAATGCCAATTGCTAAAACATACCTCCAAAATTCCAAAGAGAACAATTGTAATGATTCTTATGACATTTTTGCAGGAAAAAGAAAAACCTCATTATGTTAACACGAGATTAGCAAGTGAAAAATGCAGAAGGAAACATAAGCTTAGGGAAACGATGATATAGTTATTTTACAAAGAGAATATGGCAAATATCTAGTCTGTCTTATCAACTCTACTAGTAGAAAACCAATATCAGCAGAATCAAGAATCAAGTATGAATATTAAGGATGAAGAAAACTGAATACATTTTAATATATGACACCTTGCAGGCAAAACTTCGCAAAAGAGAATAAATGACTGGTTAAATTTTAAGGTTTCCAAGCTCCCCATTTAAAGAAAAATTTTCATCATCCTCACACAATGAGAGACTAGCCTACAAATCCCAAGAACCAACAAGGCTGGCACTAGACCAATCACTTACAAAGCCTAATAAACAACCTAGGCAGCTGTCATGCATGAACCAATATTTGACTAAATCCTCACAAAGCTCTGTTATACAGAACATAGTAAGTTGAATACAGAAATACATGAAATTCAAAAAAATAAACTTTCCTCTACAAAGAAAGTATCATAGTCTAGAGGGATGTAAACTTTCCTCTACAAAGAAAGAATAATAGTTTAGAGGGATGTTCAAATCATATCAAATTCTCAAAATGAACACGATTCCATTTTACTGCCTAAGATAGATGATGAGAATGAGACCGTAGGAAAAGGAAGAAAGAGCGACTGGTTTGTTCAACATTAGACATGTGAAGAAAAGGGGGGAAGACTTAGGGAAAGGAATACCAAAGACCTTAATAATCCAAATTATTTCAAAGTTTGCTTCAATCTGTTGAGGTCTTAACTCTTGCAAAAATGGAAATAATCCGATACCAAAATCATGACATATAGGACTCCCATGCATCATAAGCACGCGAACTAGGAAGCTTAGTGGATCTTTGTGAGTTCAAGAGATGTAAGCAACAAAAATTATTAGCAACAAGCACTATACCCATACGCTTTAACTAAACTCTTACAAACTCCCAAACAAGATCATTACAAGATAAAATGAAAAATGAACAAACATGCACATAGACATTGTGGTTTTAGGAGCGAGAAAAAAGTTTTAAGGCCTAGCAGGCTTTATCCTTTGTTCAGGTACAATCCTCTAAACATCAAATTAGAGCATTTTATTTTCAAATTAGTACCGTTTAGAGTCGTAACTTAGTTAAGATTATGAAAGGAGCCATCAGAGAACACTGACTGTAGGCATTTGTAATCTTGGCAAGTAGAGGTAGAGGACAACAAAGTGTAATTGCATTAGAAAGGACAAAGGTTATCTACGCAACCAAGAATAGTTGCATCATGTACATGAGATATGGATAATCCTGTTATATATCAGTTTTCTGATTTTAGCAATTATGTAAACTGTTCCTGTAACAACAGCATCATTGATGTGTCATACCTCCAGTAAAATATGGTGACATTCTTGCGAAACATGAGAGAGTAAACGCGATAATAACTCCTGTTGCCTCCACCCTGTAAATATCTTCTGTCCCTGTAGATTACGTCTGGTCCTTAGCTTCCGACACTCTGACCATCTACGATATTCATCAGATCGGTAGAAACGACCGTAATAGAAGGCCAGAATGTCACCCATTCCTTTACTCTCAACAAATCTCTTCACCGATATAAGATCCTTTCCAAAAATGAACAATCCAAGGAGAAAACTATCTCGTTCAAGATCTGTCCAAAATCCACTTGCAGTGCCAGGAAAAGGACAGGATTCACCTTCTACTTTATTCATTTTACTTTCAGGTTTTTCAGAGAAGATCAAGTCAACCTTCATCTTAGTGCTTGCAGCTCCCTGTTGACGATTTGAATCCTCTAAATCGTTTCCACGGTTTAATGAAAAAGCCACAGGTTGAATTTCAAATTCCTGGCATTCATTTTTGGAAATAACCTGGCTCTGTTCACTGTTAACAGATTCAACAGTTCCATTGATGTTTTTTATTTCAGCTTTTAACCACATAAGGGGAATAGGTAATCCCAGCACAAAAGAGCAGTGAGTGCCAAACGTCACTATTGAGTTTCCTGGCATATTTTTAAGCTGTAGGGGATCATATTCTGTAATAAGGCAAGGGACATTTGCTTGGTATTGATCTCCAACACGAGGAACCACCTGTGTGTCTCCAGTATCTCCCATGTCAGAAGAAGTTGGAGAAAGCGATTGCTCAGTGTTTCCATCTTGAATGTCTTCCATGTTGCTATCCAAACACAGTCTGATGAAAAACGCAGTAGGACTGAACTCAGGGAATCAGGATGAGTAGGATTATTTTTCCTTTGAACATAACATTATTCACCACCTTAAAGTGTATGCCTTCTTCCACCTTATCAGGTGAAGTGGAAGCCACTGGGTTAAACGTAAACTTAGCAGAGGGAGTAGTACCTGATTGAACATCGGAATAAAAATAGTATATTAACCTTGAAACTGGTGCCAGGCAAAGATAACCATAACCTTGAAAATTTACAGCCTTTTTATTATATATGAACTAAACAGAAAATTATTGAAAATTTAAAAGGATTGCCTCAAAAGGAATCAATGAATGCCTTAATAAGAACACCGTATGTATAAATGGCTAAATAAAACACATTTAGTGCACTCGTTATGAATAAAATATTTAGTTTAACTGATGACATTTTTTCTATTGCTCCATATAAACAGGAAATAAGAGACGGATTATCCTGCTAGGACTAATGGCAAAAGTACTATTTCTGCTTGGTTAGCATGAAGGGAATTAATAGTGGATATAGATATCATTATGGGCATAACAGAGTTATTACATATAACATAATACAAATAAAATAAACAATCATGAAAGAAGAGAAGAAATAAGTAACAATCCCTTGCTATTTACTGCTGGCATGACATAGACGACTAAAATTTCTTTCATTAACAAGCACCCGAAACTTTTTTAAGCATAAATCAAGTTATGAAGCCAATACAAAAGAAAGTAAACAGCAATTAGTACAGCTTAACATCCAAGGCAAATGAGTTTACGCACAAGTCCAGTCGACTCATTTTGTACGTTTCATAATAATTCTCGATTCAAAACATGTAGGAAACAATGAAGTTCTCAGTTAAGCATAAGAAAGATATTGAAATGTTTAACTGATGATAAACGTCCATCTTATCTGACATTGTCCGCAAAACAAGGACCAAAATGCATATCCAGAAAAATGCAATCCAGAGAAGAACAAGAAAAAAAAAGGAAGGAAAAGTAAGAAACTCATCGTCAGTATCGCCATCAACGCCCAAAACAGAGAAACGTAGGTAAAATACGTGATTATTTATCGATTCTACATCATACGACCAAGTAAGAGAGCGAAAATCAAACGAACCCAAAAGTTATGCAACGCTTCGTATGTAAAGCACCATAAAATCACATCCACGGAATCAGCATTAAGTGGAAGAAACGAACTTTCCATTGCTGAGCAACAATTCTCAGAGACCCCATTATATTCAAGAACTAAAAATAAAAAATAGAAAACGATTGTTCTTAACAGTAGGAAATACAGTGGACAAAACCTTAACGAAAAAAAAACTTGACAAAGAAAGTTCAAAAAGAGTTAATGAATCAAAAGAAATATATATATATTTACAAACCTATGCAGAAATACTTGACGTTAAAACCCACGTAGAAGACAGAATCTGCAAAAATTTGTGTTCCTCATGACGCGTCTATTACCCCTCGATTGTCAACTTCTTTCCATAAACCTCTTCATTTTTTATTTTTTGGTGAAAGTAACAATATAGCAATAAACTGATAAAAGAAAAAACGAAACAGAAGAGAGAATATGTGAAACAAAATGGAAGATATAAGGCAAACAAGATTCTTACTTTGAACTGGAAACAGAGAGCAGAAGTTTCATGGACACGATGGGTTAAATTGACGAGGACTAGCAGGGAGGCCAAGGCAGACAGGACGAATAACAACTGAAAAGAGAGATTGTTAATAATATTTGTTATTCGGTTCGATTTATATTTATTTAATGAAAGTGGATGGGTCTTTCAACTCATAAAATTACTAAAAGGTACTTGCTTTCTGCCTGTTCTCCCCTCGCCCTCGCCCTTCATTGGACCTTTTGGTCTTTCTCCACCAACTTCCTAGGATTTGTGTCTAATTTTCCTTTTTGTTTTCACATATTTTGAAAAATTAAAATTTATGCAAAAGGAGTATTTATTTATATCTTCCAATTGTTTACAGGAAAATGTAAGTTTTATTAAAGTTTGAACACGTAATTAAAAATGCACGATAAATGTCCATACGCCAACGTGGTGCTAAGCTTTTCCTTTTTAATATTATGTACATCACAAGAATTTAAAAGTGAATATTTTGATGGAATGGATTGGATGGCCCTGATTGTAATTTAGTTATTATAAATGTAGGCTCATTTCACCAGAGCCAATCTAGGGTTGTGAGTTGTGACAGTTGACCGTTTTGCTGTCGATCACAAAGCTCACCGCTAAGCTCAACTTTTTTTTCTTTCGGTGATGTGAAGAATAATCATATAAACACACGTAAAATTTTGTTAGGGATAAGTTGTTTTTTTTCCTTCGGGGAAAAATCAACGTTAAAGCAAGACTGCTTATATCATCGTCTTCCCCGTCACCGACACTTTATTGGACATGCAATGCAACCTTATCTTTATAGAAAAGCTATTTCTGTTAGACTCGCGCATAATATGAGCTGCTTATATACGTATTAATACAACCCTATCCGTACGTTCTCCTTAGTTACATATGAAGAGTCTGTGGGCGGGTTAGAAATATAAGTGAGAATTGGAATGTACAATAGATTATAGATGGAGAAAATCAAAATATTGTATGTTAATGACACGTGGGGTAAGAATAAGATCGTGGTACGGTTGAGGCGAGGCTGGTTGGTTTTGATTGGATTATATTTTAGAAAGACATCTAAATAAAAAGGCTTCTTCTTGCACCGTCGGATTGAACGAGCAACGGCCTTCCATAATCTCTAAGAGCCGCCGCGGAGCAGAATCGTCGTGAACAAAACAATGTCCACAACTTTGGCCATTGTTTTCACCGATATTTTTAATTTTTTTAAAAATCTATTGGACAGTAAAAATATTATTCAGAAATTCACATATGTACTAATCAAGTTTTAACTTGTCGAACAAACCCAAAGCTCTACTTGTAGTGAAGATAGGAAAGGGAGGGTCAAAAGGATCTTGGAAGCCACCGCTTTAATTTTCTATGCTTTTTCCAGTTTTTTGACTATTACTCATCCAAATTACATGTAAGCATACATTGCCAATCTGCCATCACCTGCGGATAATTAAGAAAACATTAGGGTGCTCTTATTAAGTAATACTTACAAATGAGGTTCATGTTATGAGAAACCCAAGCCTTCTTCATTGGGCCAACATACTAACCTTTTCTAATATAGAAAATAACGAAGCTAAGCAACTGGACTTCGAAACCTTAGCTCAGGGCCTGTCCTTGAGTTGAAAGTTTATATGCGTATCATTTTCGAGCTTTAGGACCTAGACTTCAAGTCCAACGACATTCGGAGTTTTGGACAAATTGTTCCAGATAATCGAGTAAACAAATTATTTATACTGCTTACATGCCGATCAAGCACCATTCAGCACTGACTAGGGGCATTAGGAATTTGCGGCTTTGGATGTGAGAATTTCGGATCATAAATCAAATTTTGGAATGTGTCAAATATATATCAGCTCGCACTTGTTTATCAGTATTTGATCGTGTCCAATTAAAATTGTTAATTGTCGGCAAATAAAAACGTAGCTAAAAGTCCATTTTGATGTAAAAATAATAATAAATCGACGATTTCTAAATTCATCGCCAAAAGTTTAACTTTTCGCTATGTTTTATCAAATCGTCGCTATATGTCAATCGTTGCTAAAAGTTAGCTTTTGGCGACGATTTCCAAATTCATTGCCACAAGTCTATTTTTTCGCTATGTTTTACCAAATCGTCACTATATGTCAATCGTCGCAAAAGGCCTCACTTTTTGCGATGGCTTAACAATTTTGTTGTCAAATGTTGAGCCTTCGGTGATGATTCTCATAATCTTCGCTAAAAGTTAGACTTTTGGTAACAAATATTAATGTTAAAAAGATAAATTTTAATTGTTAGTGTGGTTAATAATCTTAAGGAAACAGTATAACGAATCTAAATTCGAACATGTGTATACTTGATTGAACATACATAGTAATTAGAATGGACGACTGTTTTAAAACAACCGATTTTCCTAATCCTGTGCTGACCATCGAGACATTGCCACCGACTCCATTTTCATCTATGTTCTTTTGAAGATTTGAGGAAACTTTACACATCATATAGTATATACAAGCAAACTTTCATTTGATAGCTTCTTAATAGAAAATGAGATATAGATAATTAAGAAAAAGTGGTAATTCGGGTGATACTAAAAACCTTGAAGAAGAAAATCGACTATTAAAGGTAATCGGTCATTAGTTTTTGACGAGGAGATTTGTTGCTCATCAATTTGTTCTTCATTGGGGAGAATTTTGTCACATTCCTCTCAGCGGAGCTCATTTCCACCATTGAAAACTAGTCACCATGTCGACATTCCACGATGAATTAATGTTAACAGTTTTATTCTAAAAAGTCAACTTAGCATAAAATTCATTATGTTTAATTAAATTATTTTGGTAATCAAATCCCATAAATTCTCAGGGGTGGAATGAACTCCAAAATTGAATGGAACTTTACCATACAAATCCTACAAACTAAAAGAAAAGGTCATTCCTCATAAGCGAAAAATCAACCTTCCAGAAGTTAAATACTCTCGCAAACCTTTCATCAAATAGTTAGTAGGCTTTCCTCAAAGAAGTGTTGAAGGTGGTTAAAAAAACGTCAACCCATATGCAACCAACAAAGAAAGACAATTGACCATCTTCCAAACAGAAACACAAACAAATTTTAGAACAATATAAGAAGAACACAAAATCTACATAAACTCCAAAATATAGTAGAAAAATAAAGCACAACAAAATTAGAGTTCTTAAAAACAGAAAAGAAAAACAGTATCAACATGGGACACGACGCTCGTTTGTCGGTGACAACAACAATATAGGAGACAACGATCATAGAAGAGACGATGCTTCTTTGAAAACACGATGGCTAACACGAAAACAAAGAAAGCTTCGTTTTTTTGTTAATAACCAAGTAAAAAATAACATCATTTGTTGTTAAGCAAAACGATGTCGTTTTCTATTAATTCGAAAGAAATATACTATTAGGCAACGAATTAGATAACCATCGGCAAATGGTGGCCCATTATCATTTGACTTGACCTTTGGCACCGAAATTATATAAAATATAAATTTTTATAACAAAACCAAATTTATATATAATAAATACATAATTATGTTTAAATAGACTAATATATTACTTAAGTAATATATGAGAAAATTTATCTATTATCTATGCATTCATAAATCATTATACTGGTTACAACTATTATGTATGCATTCATATAAAATTATATTAATTATCATATATAATTATATTTACTACAATATAATTAAAAATAATTGCAATATAGTAAAAAAATAAAAATGAATATTACATATTAATACTATTTTATTAAAAATTAAATTAAATATTATAGACAATGACTGTAAATGTAAAAATAAATTTAGTTAACAGCAATATCATTTCTTGCAATTTATAAAACTAAAAACACAAAAATAATTTATATTACATTAATTTATACTTTTTATTAATCACCTTTAAAATATATGATTTGATAATTTTATTTATAATAAAAAACTACATTTATAATATATAAATTATATAGTATTTTATATAAATAATATATTATAAAAAATTTGAAATATTAAAAAATTATCATAAATATAAAAATAAATGGCGACGATTTTATAAAATTGTCACCAAATATATGCATTTAGGGACGATTACGCGAGGTCGTCGCTAAATGGTGAACTATAAATGACGTCGTTGTGGTCTTCAGTTGCAACGTTTAAAATTAGTGGAAAACAAAATCGTTTGTTTTTAACAACAAACAACGTCATTGAGGGGCTTCGGCTTCAACGTGTTTAATCAAAGGAAAACAACGTCATTTGTATTAAAAACAAGCGACGCCGTTTTCCTTAAAACTTATGTGTTACAGCCGAAGCCCCTCCTCCCCTTACTCATTTCGCGTTCGACTTGGTGGATTGTCTTCTAGCGACTTAGTGGGTTTTCTTCTATGTCGTCATCATCTTCTTCAATTCTTCGTCGTCGTCTCCGTGTAATCGTTGGTTGAGGTAAGTGTTGGGTGTATTTAGGTGTTGTTTCTGATATTGGATTTAAATGTTGGGTGTATTTATTCATTTGTGTTTTTGTTCTGTCCGTGTGTGTTGTTTTCCACCAGTGTGTGTTGTGGTTATGTTAATTTGGTAAATGTGTGTAGTCATAATAATGAATACATAAAGATGGGTAATGCATGTAGAATGGGTTGATTGAAACTGAATATGGGTTAGGAACCTTGTTTCACTACTGCTTATAACATTTTTGACTAAAGTCCTCTGAGAAATAAATAATGTGTTTTGATAATTATGTCATGAAAGCATTTCCTAATATTAAGCTGATTAATAATTTAAACTTTACAACATTCTAAAGGTTTTCTACACTTCTACCACCGATAACTAATTAATAGATGATTGTAGATTTAGTGTTAATCAATTAATACGTCTTTGTTTTATATAATGGGTATATGTTTGGGCGTTTTCAACACATCCCAAATTCAAAATAGAATACGGTGTTTTATAATCGAAAATAATGTGTAGGAAAAACAATTCAAACTATCGTACTTTAACTTTCTAAAAAACTTTTACATAATGTTAAATATACTCTCTCATGCCTAACAAAATTGGTTAACTTTATTCCATATTGGATAGGAGTGTTAATCAATATATTATTTAAAATATTGAAGTTATTAAGAACTTGATTTCCATGTCCTTCTTGATTTATGAAAATTCCACCTACCATTTGCTTTAGTTGAATTCCTAACTTGATAGACATCAATTCCATGTCACTCATCCCAAACTCTAGGTTTATGGAATCTCTGAACTCTTCAATTGTCTTTGAATTATTTTTGTGTGAAGATAAGATCATCCATATAAATAAAAAATAATAAATCATCTTTACCTTTTTTTAATATAAAGAGTATATTCGTGTAAGCATATAATAAAACCATTCTTTTAAAAGTAATTATTGATTAAGTTATTCCAAGCTCTTGTTGCTTGTTTAAAGTTTATATAATACCTTCTTTAACTTCATTAATTTATCTTCTTGACCTTTAACTATGTTTCTCATTGATTTCTCAAGGCATACTTCTTCTTATAAATAGTTGTTAAGAAAACAAAACTTGACATCTAATGAATCCTCCAATGATTTTAGGCATTAAGATTTAGTAATAAATAAATTGTTTCCAAGCAAGTAACATAAGTGAATATGTCTTCATATCAATGTCTTGCTTTTGTTTGTACCTTTTGATACAAACCATAGCAGTTGGATTATTTTGCTAGATATTGGTGAGACTTGGTTAATTGCTATTTGGTTTTTCGGAGAACTTTTTTGAATTATTTGGTTTGTTATTACTAAATCCCATAATTTTGAAGTTATGGAAATTGTTGCTTTAAAATTTGTTCTTAATCTTTGCAATATTAGTGGGTGAGGTGTCTTAACTTCACCTTTAAGTTTTGTTTCTTTTATTTACTATTTGTATTCTTGTCCATCAAGTTTCCAAATACATTTAAGTAACTCATTTCACAAAAAGATTTTCAATATAGAGAGAGTTGGAGCATTACATAAAATTTTATGTATAAAAACTTAAACATAAGAGATTCAACAAGGATGAGTTAAATTGTGCAAATTAAATTATTATGTAATATATGTTACTTTCATATATTACTCCATATATTGTCCTAATTTTTTTCTTATCTCAATTCTATACATACCAAGTCTCATTCAAGCATTGCCAATTGTATGATCAACCTAATTGAACGTTTAAATTTAATTTGTGTGAAATGCCTTTTGGTTTAAGGTTCTTCATTTCTTCTAATGGGTTAATTGATTCGAACTAGGGCCAATTTTACAACCTATTCACTAACTTTCCTCGTTTATCATCCGTTGTCTTTGATTTTCCATCTGTCCAAGTAAGTCGTCAAAATTTTGTTTAATTTTTATCTTCTGCTTGAATAGATAAGAATTTATGTGAATGGAAGGAGAGCCTAAGTTTTGTATGTGAACTTGTTGTGATTCATCGAGAAATATTAACATTAGAAATTCAAGTATATGTATGGATGATGTAACGCCCCGTATTAAGGGTTAGAATATTAAGAAATTCTGTGCACTTTATGCTTAGCATATTTGAGCAATTGCTTATTTGTGCATATATATTTCGACACATACAATTTTTGTGCATGCATTCATGACATTCCGGGTGTAATTGGTTTTAGAATTTGGATTAAGATGAGAATTTTGGTTTATTTGTGATGGAAATTCATTTGGAAGTTATTCGTAATATTTCGAAAATTTTAGGAAAATTTAGGAATTTTTCTGGGAATTTTAGGATATTAGTAAAAATAGACCAATGGAATTTTACCATGTAGCATCTGTATATGGACAACAAATGGCACACATGCAATGAGACGTGTCATTTTGTTAAAAACACACGTGGTTATAACACACCCGAGCACGTGTGTTAGAGGAAAAACCATTGGAACCTTGCTGTTCTTCAGATTAAGTTAGTTTTCTTTGAAAATCACTGAATCTTCCTCACCGAAACACCAGTTTGGTTGCTTATGTCGGTAATGTACTTTGCAACTTAAGTAAGTTGGTCCTGCTGATAGTTGCTTCTCCCTCTAGTTTGCCCTTTTTAACCATCACCGAAACCCTGGTGATTTCCTGAAAACAAGGTTAGTAAAGTTTAACTTTTTGAGCTCTATAAATGATTATGATGATGTGTATTGGAAATAAGCACATGCATGAGTTGGATGATGTTTCATCTGTCGAGAATGAGCACATGCAATGAGAAGTTTATGCAGTGTAGTCTCGGTGAATGAATTCACCGAATGATTTAGATGAGGATTTGAGGTTGTGAGTGTTTGAAGATAGTAGTAAGAGTATCTAGAATTGAATAGGAGATTACTAGGTGTTGGATAATTTGAAAAGAAAATGCAGAAGATAAAACAAATGTAGTAAGAATGAAAATGCAGTAGAGAGAGAAAGTTGAACAGGATTTCACGTGCATGAATCGATTTTTAGTGTTTTAAATAGATTTGTCTTGTTTGAGTTGTAATGAGCTGAAATGGAAGTAGAAGAATTGGTTTAAGTGTGATATGTGTTCTTTGAATAAGATTGAAGTGTAAGATCTGGGAAGTTTGAAGATGACGAACTTGAAAGATTTCATCTCTGTGAAAGTTTGTCGCGGCCAACTCTTGGGTTCGTCGTGGCAAACTTTTAAGAAAATTGCGAGGAATTTTGCTATCTGGAAAGTTCGCTGCGGCGAAGTTTCCTGACAGCTTGATCATGCTTCAGTATTTTGGGCATAACGTTCTTTGTAATTATCAGAATAGAGTTATTTTTGATTTGGATTAAACTAAAGACATAGGGCTACAAATGTAAGAAGAAATCAAGTTCTAATTCTGCCTCTAAGAATATCAGAATCTGATTGGAAGTTGAGATAAGAATTCTACTGAAGCTTAAGAACAGTCTACAATCTTTTGAGTATAACTTTTAGTATACAGAACCAAATGGAATGAACTTGGTATCATTGGAAACCTAAGACAAAGAGAGACAACTTTCTAGAAGGAAGTATTACCTAATTACCTCACCTTCTTGATGAGAATAATTGAACAAAGTGAACTCGAAAGTTGGTTGTGAGATAATTCTGGATTGATAAATTGAGTATGGTTTCATATGATTGATATTGTGACAAGATTAAGGATAAGAAACCCAAAATTCTCATGAGCATGCATTCTGCATAATCAGCATATATGAATGTGCATAAATGATTTCTAATTATGCACAATAATGATATGTGTTTGTATTAAATGCTATAGAGGAACGCATCGAGCGACTGATTCCAGATATTGCTGGGACTTCGAGGCAATAAGCAATAAGGGAGCTTTTGTAAGTAATTTAGACAGTAATTTTTGTAAGTAATCTAGTAAGTAATTTAGATGGTCTCTTTTGTAAGTAAATGT
>JAOTBA010000004.1:8109596-8137869 GCA_025629845.1 Erythroxylum squamatum | reverse complement strand
TTACTCAAAATCATCAAAACCAAAATCGATTATTCACTCTCTTCAATAACTTACTACATTCACGACCTAATTCTTATTTATCATTTCAAATTTCAAAACTTTTTCTCCTCTTTGCACAAGAATAATCCCCGACAATTTCTCATTTAATTCTATTTAAATAAATCAAATCTCCAATAAAAGTTCGAGGTCCAACATTTTTTAATTAGGGATTTTTGTCTTGAATTAGGGATTTAAGCGAGGCTTTGGAGAAATTGATGCTTTGGACAAGTTTCAAGCATGGATATGAGGTGGGTACCATGTTTATATTTTGATTTATAAGTCAATTGTGTGATTTCGAAAAATCAAGAATAGAAACGTTTTGAAAATTATTATTTTCGAATGATGAAATTCATTGATTTTGTAATGACTTAAGAAATTGTTACAATTGTTAAATTCATTGTTTTAAAAAATTGAATAAATTATTAAAATTGTTTCGGATGATTTGAATAAAATGATGTAATTGTTACATGCATTGTTTTTGAACGATTTGATGATATTGCAAAAAATGTTGCATTTTTGTGTTTGATTGGTTGAAAAATTGTTAGGTGATTTTGATTCATTATGTGAATTTGACATTGTGGAAAGTTATTTGATATTTGAATGATTGTTATGTGGTTTTTGAATGTGTAAAATTGTGAATGTCAGAATGTCTAATATGACACGATATGAAAAATTTAATTTTCGAAATGTGCCTTCAGGCAATCCGATTTTTTCATGTGAAATGTGTTATGTGGATTTGGTTAGGACCCATAAGTTGAGTCAAGTGCACTTGTCTTCTTTTTAAAGGCTTCGCTCGCCTGCCCGCTAGTGGCATTGGAGCTTCGATTCTGGACTCCCATAAGTTCACGACTACACTGGACCGCTATGCGGGAAAGTGTAGTACGTTCTGTTCACGGCTGCACAGGACCGCTATGTGGGAATGTGCAGTACGTTCCGTTTTGGACCGACCCAAACCATTTCGATGTGTTATATGCTTTTGTTTTTGTTTCTAAGTGTGATTGCATTCATGTTTTAAAAATGATTCATGAATTCTTTGAAACTGAAAATTTGTGAAAAAGAAGCTTTTGATGAATTTTATGTTGTAAAATGCTTATAAATGGAAAATGAGTTTTGCAAATGTTTTTGCTTATTGTTCATTTTATAAACATGTTATCCACGAGCTGTCAAGCTCACCCCCCATTCATCCCCATCTCCAGGTTTCGAGCAGGAGATCGGATGAAAGAAAGTCAAGGCTTTTGTTCGATTTTAGTTATCTTGTGTTTTGTGTAGTATGGATTTTGGTATGGGTTATGTATAAGGCTTGGAATGCCATTAATGGTTTGTAAACTTTTATTTCATGATGTATATGAATTATGAATTTATGTATGGAATTGATTTATAAATTTGTGTATGATAGTGGGATATAATTTGTGATTGTATAGGAATATGATTGGTTTGGGGTTTTGGATTGACTGATGATATTGTATATTGAATTGAGATAAGATTGTGACTTGGATATGGATGTTTCTGATTATGATTGAGAATTATTGAAGTGCTAGGTATAGAATTGTGTTTGTTTATGCTGGGTTTTCGGACAGGAGGTCCGATGAATTGTGTGGATTTGGTTTGGAATATAGAAGTGAGTTTAAAAACCATCTGCAGGTTTTTGGGTTTCTTAAAATACAGCCGTTTTGTTGCCCAATTTTTGAAAAAGGACAAATAAGATTTTGGTTAATAGATGATTTATGGGATATGTATAAATGTATAAGAAGAACTTTTGGAATTGAGTTTTGATTGAGGATATGTTTCCAAATGGGGAAATTATTTTTGTTTGGATTTGTATAAGATTGAATAAAGATGAAAGGAATGAGAAAAAAAAGAAAAAAAAGGTTATACCGAATTGGTTTGGTTTAGATCAAGTTTGTCGTAGAGTTTTCCAACGCGACGTTTTTCTAAAGTACACGTTTTCGGATGTCGGACTTTGACTTAAGTTGGATTTGTGATCCTTTGATTCCTTTAGTTTTCGGCTACTTTGTGATTCCAAGTTTTCGTTTCCTTTCGCTTCCGCATTTTGTTTTTCGGATTCCGTTTCTGCTTTTGGCTTTCCACATTAGATTTCCTTCGTTTTCGCTTTCGGCTTTTGTTTTTACGATTTGTTTGATCCGTTTAGCCAGTCGATTCCGCTTTCGCTTTTGTTCCGCATTTTGTTATCCAATTTCTTGATTGGATTCGTTTTGTTCCGTTCTTTTGTTTCGTTTTTTGTTTCTGTTTTCTGTTTTTCCGGTTGGGGTCCGGTTCCGAGATCGGGTTCCAACAGCAACTGATTTTTGATGGGTTTTGGAGCATGATTTGAAGAGAGCTTGATCAAGACTAAATATTCTTCAATTGTCCAAAAGATTAAAAAAAGTGGTAAGTTTTCCTAACCTAAATTCCTAATTTTTATGGGTTTGTTTTGAGTGAGAAAGATGTGTTTAAGATCAGTGGTTTCTTAGTGTTACTTTGGTGTTTCTTTACATAGAATTGATTGAATATGACAAGAGGGAAAAATGTAACAGAACTCTGTCTTAGTTTAGTTTGAACTAGTCCCAATTTTAGCCATAACTCGGTCTACAGACTTCTAAATTGAGTAATTTTAATTGGAACCTAAGACATAGTACTAAAAATCTCTAGAAGAGACCTAGACCTAATTCGGGATGAATGATATTGAAATTTGAGAATGAAAGTGGTAACCTAATACTACCCCTGTGTTGAAACAACTTATGATATTTGATACATTTTTCATTATTTAGAAGTTGAAATGGCATGATTTTTGACGATTTAGAAAATAGAGATATAGGCAAACAAATGTCTAGAAGACCTCAAAACCTAATTTGAACGTTTACTATGTGAAAATTATGGAACAAGTGGAGGTATGGATTCTGGACATAGGTCATAACCGTGAGTCATCATGCATGATTGTGATATGGTGAATTAAATTGGGTGAGATTATGTTTTGAAGGAATTGGTAAGTTAGAATGGATAAAATATGGTATTTAAGTAACTTTTGAAGTTATATTTGGAAACAGTGACCAATAGGTTAGCTTACGGAAGTAGGCAAAAATATAATTAGCATGCGTGTTACATGATTAGATACAAATCTCGAATTTGGTTAAACCGAATATATAGCATGCGTGTTATATGATTAGATACAAATCTCGAATTCGGTTAAACCGAATATATAGTTTTATTGCCTTATTTCCTAATTTGGAAATAAATGCCTAAGCGAAATGCATTTTGTGTAGGTAAAGCAGAGTCACCGAATGCGTGAGCTTGCTTGGCGATAAGTGTGCAAAGATATGAGTGTATTTTAATTGTTTTATATGATTAATTTCTTTCCAAAAGAATTAATGACGTGAGTGTTCTTTAAATTGATTTTATGCAAATGGTTTTCATTTGATCATGAAATGAATATTTATGTTGAGTTTTATGTAAATGATATTTTACAAGTAAATATTGCTAGCATAAGTGTATGCTTTGGCAATGTATGAGTTTTGATTTGAAAGTTAAAATTTATATGATTGGGAGTTACATTGAAATAATTCAATTATGGATCCTCCCATTCTTCATTTGGAAAATAAGAAGAGTCGTAAATGTAAGAGTTGCTTTTGGCTATGGTACACTGGTAAGCTTTATATACGTTATTATACCGATATATTTATAGTGGTTAACCTATTATGAGTAACCGATGTAGAACCAGCTTCGTAAATAGTGGTTAAACAGTCACGAGTAAGCGATGCAGAACCAACTCTGTGACTTGTTACGGGTAAGCGATGTAGAACTAGATCTGTAAATACTAGAATATAGTGGTTAATCTGTTACGGGTAATCGATGCAGAACCAACTCTGTAACTAGTGCTTAACTAGTCATGAGTAAGCGATGTAAAACCACCTCCGTGACTTTAAGTCTAGTGTACCGTATGGTAAATAAACTAGTGGTGGGCTATATTGAGTAAGGAAAGTCATGCAAATAGTAATTCTTCTACTATTTATGTTAAAAGTGATTTGAGAGGTACCGATGGTACCAATTCTAGTGGTTAACTTATTTTTTAGTATTAAAGTTTTCAGAAAACTTATTGTCACTACTGTTTATTGTTTAAGAAAAAAGGAAAAAGGAAAATAGAAACTTTTATATTATGAGTTTAATTTCAAAAAGCATTTCGAAATAATATTTCAGAAAATTGAAATTGTGTTTTACGAAATGTTATGATATTACCAGATTTGAGGATGCACGAATAAATTGTTATGGAAAAGGTTTTACCATAAGCTTTACGATTGTATGGAATATTTTAGTTATGTTGTTATAAAAGTTAACTTTTAGTCAACTGATTACACTCACTGAGCTCGTTTAGCTTACTCTTATTTTATGTTTTTAAATAACCCACCCTAGGTATGCGCACAGGTGCTGCAGTAATTAGGACTTCATGACAAGGTTAGTTGTATCGTCGAGTGCTGTTCCGTTTGTGTCACTTTGATAGGTACATTTGTGTAAAGAATGGATGTTTATCAAGGCTTTTAAATGAAATGCTTGAATATGTTTTAGCTTTTCAAAGCTTATTGTAGTGATTGTTGTGAGTGGACTTGAAGTCCATAACTTGTAGTTAAGAAATTGGTGTGAATATAAAAGTGTTTTAAAATGTGTTATGCATGTTTTTAAAATTTGGGAATATTAGAAAAGCAGTCGTTATGCTGCCAAAATTTTTAATAAAACGTTTTAAAAAAAAAGTTCCCACTAATTTTCGTGCTTGTAAAAGTTAATGTATAAAAGTTTTTTAATAGTTGAACTGCTAGGCTTTGCTGGAACCCTTCAGTTGAATTAGATATTGATTGGAGGGCTACTGTGGTGTTGCCAAGAGGGCTCCACTCAAGTTCCGGAAAGGGAACTTCGGGATGGGTCCTTTCAGGGACATTGTCACCGCCTCCATTTTCATCTATATTCTTTGGAAGATTTGAGGAAGCTTTACACAACACATAGTTTATACAATCAAACATTCATCTAATAACTTTCTAAAAAAAAATGAGATACAAATAATTAAGGAAGAGAGGTAATTCTGATGATACTAAGAAGATCAACCGTTGAAGGCAAGTGGTGATTGGACTTTGATGAGGAGATTAGTTGTTTATCAATCTTTTCGTCATAAGGGAGAATTTTGTCACATTCCTCCCAGTGGAGCTCATTTCCACCATCAGAAACTAGTCGTCACATCGACATTCCACAATGAATTAATGTTAAGAGTTTTATCCTGAAAAGTTAATTTAGCACAAAATTCATTATGTTTAACTAAAGTCTTTTGGTAACTAAATCTTAAAAAATTCTCAGGATGGAATTAACTGATACAAAATTGAAACTTTACCATACAAATCCTAACAACAAAAAGAAAAAGTCATTCCTTTTTATCAACGCTAAAAACAACCTTCTCCTTAGTAGTTTGTTATTTATTATGATAAAAAACAATATAGCTCAAATCTAACATTGGATTTGAACTAATTCTCTTGTTGAGATCGATGAATACTGAGGAAAAGCTTTTGTATATTGAACATGTAATACAAGAGCTCAGGTTACATAGATAATAACAAAATTGTAGAAAAGATAAGAGAAGAAGAAGCAAACCTAGAGAAAGTTGAGAGAGAGAGAGGGAGAGAGAGAGAGAGAAGGAAGATAAGAGAGGAGAACCGACTAAATGTTGAAAACATAATGAAGTACATAAACTTCCATTCCAGAAGTTAAATACTTTCACAGACCTTTCAGCAAACATTTAACATGCTTTCCTCAAAGAAGCATTAACGGTGGGAAAAAAATGTCAACCCATATACAACCAACACAAAAACATAATTGACCATCTTCTAAAAACAATCACAGACAAAAACCCATACAACATAAGAAGAATACAAAAGTCACATAAAATTCAAAACATAGTAGAAAAATAGAGCACAAAAAAGGGAGAGTTCTTGAAAATAGAAAAGAAGAACAATACCAACACAGGACATGAAGCTTGATCGATAGTGATGACCACAACATAGGAGACAAATACCATAGAGGAGACAAAACTTCTTCAGAAACACTACGGCTAACACGAAAATAAATGGAGCTCCATTTTCGTGTTAATAACCTAGTGGAAAATGACGTCGTTTGTTATTAAGCAAAATGACATCATATTTGATTAATTCAGAAGAAATATACCATTAGGTGACGATTCAGATAATCGTTGCCAAATGGTGCCCCGTTATCATTTAGCTTGACCTTTGGCGACGAAATTATAGGATATATAAAATTTTAATAACAATACCAAATTTATATATAATAAATACATAATTATGATTAAATAGATTAATAAATTACATAAGTAAGATATGAGAAAATTTATCTACTATCTATGCATTCATAAATCATTATACTAGTTACAATTATTATCTATACATTCATATACCATTATATTAATTTCTATATATAATTATATTTATTGCAATATAATTAAAAAATAATTGCATAGTAAAAAATGAAAATGAAAATTACATATTAATATCATATTCTTAAAAATAAAATGTAATATTATAGACAATGATTTTAAGTCTAAAAATAATTTTATTTATGTTAACAAATTTGTTATATTAAAAAATATCATAAATATGAAAAGAATCGGCGACGATTTTATAAAATTGATGCCAAATATATCCATTTAATGACGATTATGCGAGATTGTCACTAAAGGGCATCAACGTTGACGACAATTACCATAAATCATCACCAATCGGTTTTTATTGAATCGTCGCCAATTGTGAAAAACAAATGACATCGTTGTTCACAGATGTTTGCAACGTTTGAAAATTTGTAAAAAACGAAGTCATTTGAGGCTTCGGCTTCAACGTTTTAAAGACCAATGAAAATGACGTCGTTTGTTTTATTAAAAAACAACGTTGTTTTGGTTAGAGCTTAAGCCTTTCAATTGAAGCCCCTCATTTTGTCTTCTCTTCATTATTTTCATTTTCTTTGATCAGAGGTTCGCCTTCTTCCTTAATCGTCATTGTTCGTCTTCTTCATTCGTTCTTCGACTGTCCATCATCTCCTTTAATCATCTGTCGAGCTTAGTTGTCTATGTTTTGCTCTTGGGTTTTTTTAATGCGTTCGTTGTTTTTGTTAAACGCTTATGTAGTGGTCAATTTTGTTGATGTGGTTTGAGTATTCTACATTTTTTGAGACTATGGATGGTTCATTTTTTGTTTGAATGTGTTTATGTCGGTGAATAATGGAAAAATATAATGGTTTTGTTAATAGTTAGGCATGAATTTGGTTTGCATATGAAGTGTTCAATGAAATGTCTCTTAGGGATATTTTATTGAAGTGGTTTGAGTATTCTACGTCTTTTTTTAATTGTGGTTGGTTCATTTTTTGTTTTAATGTGTTTATCCCTAAATTTTTTAACTATATAACATGAAAATTACAAAAAGTAGCTACAATATAATCCAATTTACATATAAAGAATGTGATTGTATGTTGTTTCTTTTTAAACACCAAGAAGTTACACTATTTCTTGAAAAGAAAATAAACCAGTAGTATCATCAAAATCTTTGACAAAATCACTATAACAAACTCAATTTAATTACAGTCTTTGAGTAAAACACAACATAATAGTACCTTTTATATAACCAAATAATTTTCTTAGTTATACTTAGTTGAACTTCAAAAGCCATACTTTTAACTTTCTAAAACACTTTTACATGATGTTGGATCTATTATCTCATGCCCAAAAAAATTGGTTAACTTTATTCCCTATTAGATATGAGTGTTAATCGGTATATTATTTAATATATTGAACTTATTAAGAACCTGCTTTCCATGTCCTTCTTGATTTATGAAAATTCCACTTACCATTTGCTTGACTTGGGTTCCTTAAGTTGATAGACATCAATTCCATGTCACTCATCCCAAACTCTAGGTTTATGGAATCTCTAAACTCTTCAAATGTCTTTGATTTTTTTTTCTGAAGATAAGATCATCCATATAAATAAAAAATAATAAATCTTCTTTTCCTTTTCTAATATAAAGAGTATATTCTTGTAAGCGTATAATAAGACTAGTCTTTTAAAAATGACACTTGATTAAGTTATTCCAAACTCTTGTCACTTGTTTAAGTTTATATGATACCTTCTTTAACTACAACAATTTAACTTCTTGACCTTTAACCACATTTATCATGGATTTCTCAATGCATACTTCTGCTTATAAATAATTGTTAAGAAAAGCAAACTTGACATCTAATGAATCCTCCAATGATTTTGGACATCAAGATATATTAATAAACAAATTGTTCCCAAGCAAGCAACATAAGTGAATATCTCTCCATATCAATGTCTTGCTTTTGCTTGTATCATACAAATAGTATTGGTTGTAAAATATATTGATTGTAAAAATCAAATGATCAATTACCAAATTTATAATCAAATAAGTGGTTGGACTATTTTGCTAGATATTGGTGAGACTTGGTTAATTGCTACTTGGGCTTTTGAATTATTTGGTTTTTCGGAGAATTTTTTTGAATTATTTGGTTTTTAAGTACTAAATCCTATAGTTTTGAAGTTATGGGAATTATTGCTTTAAAATGCGTTTTAAAACTTTGCAATATTAGTGTGTAAGGTGTATTAGCTTTAATTTTAACATGTTTCTTTTATTTAGTAGTGAACTTAGTGATTTAATACGTTAACTACATACTAACAATTTGTATTCTTGTCTATCAAGTCTCCAAACACCTTTAAGTAACTCATTTCACAAAAAGATTTTCAATATAGAGAGAGTTGAAGCATTACTTAAACTTTATTTTAAAAAAAATAAACATAAGAGATTCAGCAAGGATGAGTTAAATTGTGCAAATTAAATTATTATGTAATATATGCTACTTTCATATAGTACTCCATATATGGTCCTAAAAAAAAATTTCTTATCTCAATTCCATAATTCCAAGTCTTATTTAAGAATTGTTAATTGTATGATCAACCTAGATGAACATTTAAATTTAATTTGTGTGAAATGCCTTTTAGTTTTAGGTTCTTTAGCCTTTTGGTTTAAGGTTCGTCATTTCTTCTAATGGCTTAATTTATTCGAATGAGGGCCAATTTCACAATATATTCACTAACTTTCCTCGTTCGTCGTCTGTCGTCTCCTATTTTCCGTTCGTCCAGGTAAGTCATCAAAATTTTGTTTAATTTTTATCTTTTTCTTGAATAGAGAAGAATTTTGTGTGAATGGATGGAGAGCCTGGGTTTTGTATATGAAATTGTATTGATTAATTGAGAACTAGTAACATAAGAAATTCATGTGTAATTATGGATGATCTGAGGCATAATAAACCCTTAGGATGATATATAGGCTGGAAACTCATGATGTAGATCCCATTAGGATTATCGGTGAAATATTCCATAAGCTTAAGAGTCATAGCAAGAAGACCCTTTCTCGATTCATATGGTGTAATAATGCCATGTGGCATAGTGTTTGTTTGAATTCAAACTTATTTTATGAACAGGTACTAATTAATCAAGAACTAGTAACATAAGAAATTTATGTATAATTATAGATGATTTGAGGCATAATAAACCCTTAAGATGGTATATAGGCTAGAAACCTATGATGCAACTCCCATGAGATTCATCGGTGAAATATTCCACTAGCCTAAGAGTCATAGCGAGAGACCCTTTTCCGATTCATGTGGTTTAACAATGCCACATACCATAGTGTTTGCTTGAATTCAAACTTAGTTTATGAACTGGCACTAATTGCATTTAGTAATTCAGTTGTTTACATTTAATTGTGAAGCTAGATGGACAAACGTTGGATGTCTCATTGAAAATGGTCTATTGAATACTTAGAAGGAGTTAAGAGTTTCATGTAATTTGTAAAAGATCAAGTGGGTGTTGAATATTGTGTTTGTTGTCCATGCATAGATTGCTTAAATGACAACATTCAAAGTCAAGATTTGGTATATAATCACTTGTTAATTCGAGGCATAGATAAGTTTTATATTCCACGGCTTTATCATGGCAAAAATTCAGAAGCAAGTTGTAGTAGAGCTGTTAATGATAGTAATAATAATGATGTAGAAGATTCTGACATTAATGACGATGGTGATCATGGGATTGACGAGATGTTAGAGGATTATAGGAATTATATGGAGATTATGAATGAATTTTTTTTGCCTAACATAATTGATAGTATAACAGAAGATAATTTTGGGAAGTTACTAAAAATTGCATAAGAAGACTTATATCCAGGGTGCTTAAAATTCTCACAGTCATCTTTTGTTGTCAAGTTATTGCATTTGAAGGTCTATAATAAATGGAGTAACAAGTCTATTAACATGTTAATTGACTTGCTTAATGATGCATTACATGTTGGAAACAAATTGCCCAAATCGTACTATAAAGTAAAGAACTTGTTATGGAACCTTGGATTAGGATATATATCAATACATGCTTGTAAGTATGATTGTGCTATACTTTGGAAGGATAGTAAACTTGAAGAGTGTCCCATTTTTTGGTACATCAAGGTGGTGAGTGGACGATGGGAAAAGGAAAAAGATACTGTATAAAATCTTGAGATACTTCCCTTTTAAACCACAACTACAAACGCTTTTTATGTCAATAAAAACAACCATAGAAATGAGATGGAATAAAGAGAAACACATTAATGATAACATTATGCATGATCAAACTCAATGGCACGGAAAGAAATTGATGGAAAGTTTCCATGGTTTGTAAAGGATTGTCGTAATGTTTGACTTAGATTAGCCTCAGATAGATTTAGTCCATTCGGTAATATAAGTACGTCTTACAGCATGTGGTCATTAATTCTAGTGTCATACAATTTACCTCCATAAAAGTGTATAAAGGAGCTTTTTATGTTGTTGTCTTAACTTATTCTAGGACCTACTGCTCTTGGTAAGGATATCGATGTATATATGCAACCACTAATTGATGACTTAAATCATCTCTGGGAGGTTGGATTATAAACTTATAATTTTGTTGAAGGTGAAACATTTATAATGCATACGACTGTTTGTGGACTATAAATGATTTTCTAGCTTATGAGAATTTGTTTAGATGGAATATTAAAGGGTGTATGGTCTGTCCTATGTGTAACCATCAAACTCATTCAATGAGGCTACAAAGTAAAATATGTTATAAGAGTGTTATAAGAGACATCGTCATTTCTTAGAACATGAGCATAGATGGCGAAGAATCAAATTGTTTAATGGCAAAGTAGAATTGGGTGAAGCTCCTTTGCACTTGTCTGATGATGACGTGGTTTACCAACTATCACTTTTAAGTGACATTACACTTGGCAGACACCTAAGTAATAGAAAGCAAAAGCAAAGTGTTGTTGAGCTTAATTGGAATAAAAAAGTACAATTTTCAATTTTCCATATTGGAGGGAATTGCTATTGCGGCATAATCTTGATGTGATGCATATTAAAAAATATTTGTGAGAATATTTTAGGAACTTTGATGGGAATTGATGGCAAAATGAAAAACACTAGATTAGACTTAGAAGACATGATTGTAAGAAAAGATTTGCATTTGAAAAGAAGAGATGATGGATCATACATCATTCCACCTGTTTGTTATAATATGCCCAAAAAGGAGAAGCAATTTTTTTTTCAATTTCTTAAATCAGTTAAGTTTCTTGATGGGTATGCATCTAATGTAACCCATTGTGTCAATATTAAGGAGGGAAAAGTATCAGGGTTGAAAAGCGATGACTGTCATGTACTTCTGTAACGATTACTTCCTGTTGGAATATGCGGGTGTTTATCGAAGGATGTGTCCATAACTTTGGGACAATTGGGTTAGTTTTTTAGGCAATTATGTTATAAGACATGAAAAGTAGAAGAGCTTGAAAAAAAAAGGAAAAAGACATAACTTGGATTTTTTGTAAGTTGGAATTGGTATCCCCCTCAATCTTTTTTTGATGTTATGGTGCATTTGGCAATTCACTTACCATACGAGGCAAAACTTTATGGACTGGTTCAATTTTCATGGGTGTTCCTCATTGAAAGGTAATTTACATTAACCTCAACTTTTTTCTGCTAAAGTTAGTAACAATTGTTAATGTTTTATGTTTTGTTTAGTTTTTTTTGCTCTCTTAACCGTTATGTAAGCAATAGAGCTTGACCTAAAGGGTCTATTGCAAAGGCTTATAGCGAATGAATGCTTGATATTTTGTTCGATGTATTTAAATGACATGGAGACAAGAAGGTAACTTTGATTTTGATCAAGATGGTGGGTTGTCAATTTTCTCCCAAAAAGTATGGCCACTTGGTGTTGAAAAATATATGGAGTTAACTAAAGAAAAACTCAAAATTGGGCATTGGTATATTTTGAATAATTACAAGGAAGTCGAAATATATATGGAGTATGTATATTAATTTTGAGTCAAAATTTCATATTTAAAATTTATGGTTCATTCTATATTTCATGATCTCTATTTACTTTTTTAAATAGAAAGCATAAAGATTCGATTCGAAGCAAAGGAATTGTTAATGATGAAGAAATACATAAGATTAAGTTCCCATCATGGTTTAGGACTTGAGTAAGTTATTGATGGAATATTATGAACTTATGGAAATTTATGTCAGATTAACTTCTAATTATATTTCGGTTTACAGATGATACAGTTATATAACCATAACTTACAAGTGGCGACAAAAACATTATATGCTTTGGCATGTGGGCCTTATATATGTAAAAAATATACAAGTTGTATTGATAATGGAGTTAGATTTCACATACAAGATCGAGACAATCGACTTAGAAGCCAAAACTGTGGGCTTATTGTTGAGGGATGTCATGACGACGATTTTATTGACTTCTACGGTGTCATCTTAGAAATAATAGAATTGCATTACATTAAGGACAAAAAGGTTGATTTATTTAAGTGCAAATGGTCTAATCTTGGTGAAATAAAAGTGAATGGCAATATTACTAGCATCAATGTTAGTAAGAAATGGATGATAATGACCATTTTGTCCTTACAAGTCAAGTGAAGCAAATTTTCTACCTCAACAATGTTGCATTGGGTAGCAATTGGAAGGTTGTTCAAAAGTTTCAACACCAAAATCTCTTCGATTTTTGTGAAAAAGAAAATGGTCAAATGAGTGAAGTTGGTGATGAAGTATATCAAGAGCTTTAATTCGAGCTAAATATTGGAGCCATACAAATAGAAGATGCAGATATATCATCATTCCATAGGAGAGATGTTAATCCCAATATAGTACAAGTGGATGAAGTACAAGACAATCTTGTCATAGAAAGAGATAAATACTATATTGAGGATGAAATATATGACAATGATGATACTTTGGCTGAATATAATAGTGATGAAGAGTCAAATCATAATGTAATTGATGATGATGATTTTCAAGATCCTGATCATGATAATTGAAGGTAATAAAAATGTTGTTTATATTTTTTGAAATGTATTGTTGGCTTTGAGTTATGTTTATGAGTATTGTTGATGTTTGAGTTATGTGTATGCAAATTTTTGATGTTTTACTTATGTTTATGCGTATTGTTAATGTTTGAGTTATGTCTATGCATATTGTTGATGTTTGAGTTATGTTTATACTTATTGTTGATGTTTGAGTTATGTTTATGTAGATTTTGATGTTTGAGTTATATATATGTGTATTGTTGATGTTTGACTTATGTGAATGCAGATTGTTGATGTTTGAGTTAGGTTAATGCATATTATTGATGTCTGAGTTATGTTTATGCGTATTGTTGATGTTTACTTTATGTTAATGCAGATTATTTATGTTTGAGTTATGTTATTGTGGATTGTTAATATTTGAGTTATAGATATACAATATAATAGCACCTGGTAGAAACAAAGGAAGAAGGTGGCAAGCATTAATGTTGTTTCTCCCCGACAACAACTAAATCAATCAAATCCTAGGCAACAACAACAATCAACTTCATCCACCAATGAACCTCCATCTGCCTTCACTAGTACAGAGGGATCTGCAGGTTTGTTAATCTTTAACACATATAAATAGACTTATGCTCAAATATATATTTACATGTTTAATATGTATTTTCTTATCATTATTCATTTGTTGTTAGGTTCTAATATCAATATCAAGTAGAGGTATAACTAAAGGTTGTGAGTTGCAACAAATGAAAGTTGTCTATAAATATTGATACCTCATAAGGTCGTCCTGTAGACAAGATTCAAGAAGCTAAATTGTCTAGCGAGTTGGGGGTAATTGCCAGAATTAAATTGCCTCACCTTAAGCATACGAAGCAGTTGGAAGAAGACAACTTGCTACAGAATGCTTTGGATAAAGTTATAGTGAAATTTTAATTTATTTAATTATATACAATATTGTTTTACTTATTTAAAGATTAATTTCACTTTTACTGGTTGTTCACAGATGAAGCTCAATATCGTTGACATCGATAACCCTAATGTTTCAAACTGTGTGACTTCACTATTGAAACAAAGGACCAGGGATCATCATTATCAACTACATTAATATTACAAATCTTTTCCTTCGGATGAAGAGGTAAGGAAACATGTCCCTGAATGGATGTTTGTAGAAAATTATAGCAATATGTGTGATTATTGGGCCTCTGTCAATATTAAGGATTGTTTTCTTTCTCATCACATTTGTTGTCATTAATCTTGTTATACAATTTAAAGATAATTTCTTTTATTTATTTAGGAAAAGTGTGAGAAAGCTAAGGTTAATAGAGGAAAAATGAAAACTCTATACAACCAAGGCTACAAATCATTTGTTGTCCTACGAAATGAATATGTAACTTCTTTGTTTACAAGTTATAATTATATCTATAAACACAATATTATTTATTGTGTTTTGTATTCTTTTCATAAAACAAAGTCAGAAAGAACTTCATAGAGACCAGTGCGATAGGATCACACTCTACACTACAAGGAAGGTGAAGGTTGGATGTCTGAACTCTATTTATTTATGTAATACGAACTAATAATATTTGAATTGAATCTAGATTTTGTTTTTTAAATTTTAGAATAAGATGCAGGAGTTATTGCAAACATCAATATCTTACGGAAATGAGCCAAATGTAGATGATATTTAGAACAAGGTGCTTGGAACATGATCTGGCTACATCAAAGGTTTTGGGTTTAGGACCAAAACTGACTGCTTCATCCTAATCAAGACCACAATATGTTCAACTTTTTGAAGAGGACAACCAGTTGCTTCATGCTAAATTAGAACTTAATGAAAAAAAGTTCGCCAAGTTTAAAAGGTTGGTCAAAAATTTACTTAGCTCGAATTATGTAAGTAGTGAAGATGAAAATGTGTTTTATTCATTAAACTAATACTTGCATTTTTTATTTTTTATTTATTTTGAAATTATAATTAACTTCTTATACATGATCATATTTAATGATATTTTATTTTCCATATACAATGCTTTTAATTTTGAATTAGTTTTTATTATATTTTGCATAATAAATTTTCTGAAAATGCTTATGCTTATTTATAATAGGTTATGAACATTTTAGTAATTTAATTGAAATTAAATTCTAATTTTAATTAAAATTTAATTAGAATTACCAATAATTCTAATTGAATACTAATTATGCCCAAATAAGATCCAATATCTCATATTGATCCTTATTTATTGAATATCTCATATTTAATCATAGAGTTTCTCAAACTTTACAATTAAGTCTAACTTGACTAAAATATCTTTGCTCTCTTCAACCTATTCTTTATGTGTAATCCATTAAGTTCCTAAAAATGTTCACAATGGATATAAATTATAGGATTAGATAAATTAAACTCCTTTAATTTATCTTTAATTCTCTAATCAAATAATTCAAATCTATCGATCAAGATTGGTGTTTAGTAACATATCATAACCACCCAAATATTTAGGAATATCAAATTAGTTTTGACTAAACTTTTCTTGCATGATTTTTCTTATAATTTAATCATTTCATCATATAATGTTTCGATTAGATAGGCAACGTGAAATTAATGTCTACTCCTTTTTGAGTTCAATCGTATTAGTTCTCCACCATTAGCTATCGATTTAATTAATGACATTTGTAAACTATTTACAAACCGCCATTCTACCTTAACCAAAATTTTTTCAAATGAATATTAATTAAGAACAATGAAACATTCTCGTTAATTATCATAAGATAATGAATCCAATCTTGATCACTCAACAACTACCTCTATATAGCTTATGCTATATCCAATGACTACCGATTGAGCTATCCTTGATTAAAACATGTCATAAGTAGTATCAAAATATAGTATTCCCTATACAAGATAACTTTGGGGATCTCAAGTCAAAGGATCACTTATATAATTGATTTATTTTTATACCAATATTAAAATTACCACAATTGCACGGCATAGCTGCAGCTAGCGTAAGCAAATACGAATCAATCCCACGAAGACTGTAAATTTTAGTAATACCCTTTTTCTATTATCTAACCTAAGTATCATATTTTTCATTTTAATTAAAAATAAACCTGAAAATAAACTAAATTAAGATTAAACAATTTTGAACTCAGGACAAGTACAATTAGAAGAAAAACAAATATCAATTCATAGTGTCTAGGTGATAAATCCCCTTAAGTATCCTTGAATTATTAACCTTTTATCATGCAACATATTATTGATTATTAGATCGTGGAAATTCTTATCTTATGTTAATAACTCTCCCAAGACTATTAATAGCTAATTCATTAGTTAATTAGCAAATATCTTTCTAGTTAAAACCCTTAGGAATGCATTATCGATTTATGAATTTTGTTATATGTTTGATTCTAATCAAGTATATTTATGTTGGCTTATCTCTAGGTTTGCATGTAGCTCCTTCCAATTATGGCAGATTTATTCATACAAGAGGATTCCTTAAACTTAATCTTATGAAATCAAATCATGTACTAATATTTCGTATATATTAGAATAAGAGTAAAACACATAATTGAATTACAATAATCAATTAATATAATTTCTTTAAATAAAAGATTAAAACATATTGTTATGCCAAACTAGGGTTTATTACACTTACACACTAAAAACATTTACTTACTAATCATTGAAAATGAAATCGATGATAAACATGAAGAAAAACTAATAGAAAACAAAGGAATCATAAATCTCACTTTTTTCTCTATTGAATCTTCTTGTAAGTTTGGATTTGATGTAGCTTTCTATCGAATCTGTTGATGTTAACTTCATGTTTTCCTCATCCCTTGATCAAAATCGTTACCTCTTTAGGTGTCTTATGTCTCAAACTGCTATAAAACTTGACTTCTTTTATTTTGCCTCTGCTCTCGTCATTTTATAGTGAAAACTAGGATTTCTAGGACATACACGATCACTTACACAGTCATGTAGGTGATTTTGTAGCTCCAAAAACACCTAAAATCGTGGCTTTACACATTCACAAAGACTTACACAGGCACATACACATCCGTGTAATTCCAAATTGCTTTTAATCTTCATTTTATGCCACAATTTCATTCGAATTGTTCTCTTTTTTATCCACGAAGACAGATATGACCTATATATACACTTGAACCAAATTAAGTACTAAATATACAATAAAACTATGAAATATCAAGCTAAAAAAAATGTTAAATACGTGTTTATAATTATAGTCAAATATGCATATATCATTATATAATTATCACAATGAGAATTTCCATAAACATACAAGTAATGGTCTAAGTGGATTTCTCATACGAGGTCAATTTAATGTACTTGTTTTCTAATAAGAACCCACACAATTGTTTAATATCTTTATACTTTAGTCTTACAGATCGATTACTTGCTTCATAAGAAAAAAATAACATGTGCTAATCTTTTTCCAATCGTAATAGAATAACGACTAGGAAAAATTTAAGAATAATAATTGCAATTTAGAGCTCATAATTATATTTTCATTATAATTTCATTTGTAATCTATACTTATTTGATGGACTTTATTATATACATCTAAATATGTGCAAGAAAAAGAATGGCCTCAAATTATTTTGTCTCTAAACTATAACCAACCAATTGAACGTAGGGCATAAACCAACAGTAACATGTAAGGAAGAATTAGTTGTTCCAATATAGGGAATGTTAAAAGCATAAGTCTTTATTATAAGTCTCCTTCATATTTCCTAGCTATCAAGAAGAAGAAAATTTGGTATATTTTTTGCTCAATCATATAAACAAGACCTTTAGAATTAGAGATTCATTATAATCTAAATTTTGAGATAAGAAATGACTTTCAAATTTCTCTACCAAAAAGATATACAATGACATTAGTATTTCCTCTTTATTAGTAAATTTAAAAAGATGAATTATCTATAAAATGATTAATAATTATCAAGATTAAATTAATATGACTTCTCTTAAGTTTGGTTTCAACGTATGTCTGGTAAGTATAAAAGGAACAATGTTCCATGTCGAGTATGGGTCACCCCCTTTATGCCCATTTAAAGTGTTAACTAATGTTCGCATGATTGAATTATAGCTTATGTTGGTCAAAGTAAATAATGGAAGTATCCAAATAATAAACATATTTAACCAAATTATGAATTTTAAATTATTTTATAAAAAAATTATTCATATCGATAAATTTAACTAAGGATGATCTTATCGGAAAATTTACCAAATAGAAAATCACTTTTTAAAAATTGCAACCAATATTAATAAAATCTATTAGAGTCATTGTAGTGAAAGAATACATTGTGTATGTACAACTTTCCTTCTCTGATATAATTTCACAAATTTATACATGAGAGGTTGAATATATTGAAATTGTAACATCGTCCTACAAGACAATGGGATTGGATTGGATCTGTAAACGACAAAAGTAAAGGGAAGAATTTAAGCCCAAAAGGTTAGTGTAAATACTTTTGGGTATAAGACTTTCCAAATGGTAGACAATTGTCTTTGGTTCTCCACAAAATGGACATATAGAGGTAACGGTGTTTTCTTGATGGCCTTCTATAATAACATCTTCAAAAGTCCATCTTGTTATCTATGTTAAGATTTCTAAGAAACTTTTACCTATAGATAACCTGCAATAACAAATTTCCAACATCTAAATTTTACCTATTAATTGTTAGTTTATACTCTTTTAGCCAATTATTATTTAATTAATAAAGGCATTCTTTACCTTTATGTATTATGTTAATTACATTTGATGTTTTAATACTAAAGGTAAAATCTCTAGAGTAATTACTGTGTAATTGAAATTATGACGAGATAATAATTATGAGATTCAATTTGTATTTATTTATTATTTCCAAATGTTCCTAATTATAGTTTCATCAAGATAGGAAATTGATGAAACCTTAAAACTAACACATATTATGTTTCTTTCTTTTGTAGAAAGTAATTGATCCCATAAATTAAAGTATGGATATAAACTAATATGTTGGTTCTTATTAGAGAATAATTTCACCAAGTTAACCCAATTATAAGGATCCTAAATGGAATATTACTTATATGTCTATAGATTTCCTCATTATGATGGCTTTATAATTGATCGTTAGACTTAAAATTACCAAGGTATCTTATATGAAAATTACTGCATTTTGATGCCACTTATGAATTGTCCTATTTAGGATAATTTAGTCTATAGTACTTAGATGCAGTATGAACCATATAGAGATAGTTGAGTAAGTCAATAAAGGTTTCTTTATTATAAAGTAATTACAAAGAATGTTCTATTGTTCTTGATTAGTAGTCGTTTAAGGAATTCTCTGGCTAAAGTGAATTAACATTTAAAAAGGTATTTTCAAATATCAATTTTAAACCAATTATTAATTAACAAGACCAAACATAATTGGATTCAAAAGAGTAGACATTATATCCATACTCTATCTAATTAGAATATTGGATGATAAAAGGATTAATTATACAACATAACTATGTACAGACAGATTAAGTCAAATCACTTTGACATATCTAATATTTAGGTGGTCATGACATGTTGCTAAATGTCAATTTTGATCTATGCATATAAATTGTTTAATTGGAGAATTAAAAATAAATTAAAAGGAGCTTTAATTTATCAAATTCTAATTATGGACCAGAGTACAATTTATAATCATTTCTAATATATTAAGATCCTAATGGGTCACACATAAAGAGCAATTTAAAAGAGAAAAATCAATTTCAATTAAGTTGGACATAATTTTAAATTTTGAGAAAGTTTAGGGACCAAATATGAGATATTTAATTTTACTAAAATTAAATTAATTATAAATAGAGTTGGAATTTAGTTATAGTTGATGTATTTAATTTTAATAGAAATAAAAGTTTTTATACATTTTCGTATACTACATAGCAAGAGAAAGTCCCAAAACAACTCTCAATTTACTTCGCACTTAAAAAATAAGTTCACAAACCTTAGAAATATCGAAGTTCATGAATAATGGACGATCGTACGCACTCATCATGATCAATTTATCAAAGGGTGTCTCTCTATCAAATCCATCTTTCACTGCATACTCCATTTAAGCTCCTTCTTCACCTTCTTAGTACTAGTTAGACTAATAGAGTTGTGACAAGTAATTCAATCCAAATACTACCTTGATCTAGGTCAATTCAATGAGAATTTCATTAAATAAGATTGGAATAATTCTTCATATGTTCTTCAATATTATAAAAGACGAGACTTGCCGTGAAGTTTGGTTGGTCTGGGTTGTCTCTTATAGGTCTATTATCCTTAATCTAAGCTCATTTGTCTTTTTTTTTAAAAAAAAAAATCTATGCGATAATGCGTCTTAGACATTTCAAACAGATTGTGTATAAAGTTCATAGAGAACCAACTCATTCTAAACTCATAAATGTTTATGAAATGAATCGGCATCTCTATAAGTATAAATCTCTTGAAATAGTAAAAAATAAGCTTCATGACAAAAGATCCAATAAGACTGGTTCTCTTTTATTTAGTTTTTGAAAATTGATATAACTTCAGAACGTCATAACCATTAGTAGTTAAATGGTTTGTTATCATCAAAATCAAAGACATGAACCTTCTTGAATCAACACTGTTGAGAATCTCCATAACAGTTTATTCTTATCCTATTAAAAAGCTTGATACTAAATTAAACTCTCAAACGAGTTAGATTACGTGTAGGTTTTAGAAGGACCCACTACAAGAAAAATGTTGATTAGTGACGGAAACTTAACAACGGAAAAATCACCGTTAGAAATTAGCGACGGAAAGCATATTTCCGTTGCTAAAATTGAGTGATTTAGCGACAGTACTAATACTCGTCGCTAAATTTGAAGGGAATTCGTCGCGGCAAAATTTTAGCCACGAAAAATTACCGACGGAAAATATATCGTTGGAAATTAGCGACGGACAACATATTTCCGTCACTAAAATTGAGTAATTTAGCGACAGTACTAATACTCGTCGCTAAATTTGGAGGGAATTCGTCGCGGCAAAATTAGCGACGGAAGTTAGCGACAGAAAAATACCGTCACTAAATATGAAGGAAATTTTTGGCGGAATAAAAATTTTTAAATTTACCTACGGGTTGGCAAATAGATTTAGCGACGGAAATTTTTGTTCCGTCGGTAAAAAGGCAGGAATTATTGGAAGAATAATTTTTTTTTGAGTTTACCTACGGAAATTTCCGTAGGTAATTCCGTCGGTAAATTCTTTTTAAATTTAAACTCACCCGACATCTCCCTCCCACTTGTGTCTTCTTCTTCCTTCTTCCTACATCTTCTCTTTGGTTTTCTTGGAGCCGATTTCTCTGTTGTGGACTCCTTTTCTGCTCGTCGACATTGTCTTCTCTAGCTATTGTCATCGTGTCCTTTGGTGGAGGTATTTTTGCAACTACTGTCATGTGTTTTTCATATATTAGATGAAAGTTAATTTGGGTATTTATTACTTTCGTTTATTTGCGTATTTTATTATTGGAAAACAACATTAAGGTATAAATGTTAGTGATAGAAGGGACAAGACGTGATTTTAGTTGTGATATTGAGATAAATTTCTGATGCATGTAAGGTGTTTGATGAAATGTCTGTTATTTGAAAAAATGATTTCAGTTCTTTATTTTCAGTTCTATTTTAGTATGAATTTCAATATTTCAATTCTTTTACTTGAAATAATGAAGTTCTCTCCATAGTGGCTTCCAGAGAAACTAAACACTTTGCAGGTATATTTTAAAAAATAGTTTAAAGCAAATTTATCGACGGAAAAGAAATTCCATTGGTAAAATATATTAGATTAGCGACGGAAAAAAAATTCCGTAGGTAATTACTGACGGAACAAAATTTCGTAGGTAATTACAGACGGAATAACCAAATCCGTTGGTAATTTTTTGACAGAAAAATCCGTTGGTTAATCCGTCGGTAAATTTACCAACGGAAAATTTCCGTCGGCAAATTTACCTACGGCCATATCTCCGACGCCTTTTTCCGTTAATAAATTCCGTCGCTAAATAAGCTTACCGACGGAATGTGTATAAATTCTGTTGGTAATTTCCGTCGCTAAACTCTTTTTTTCTTGTAATGTAAGTAAAGATTATCGAGTGAAGTCGATATGTTAAAGCTATCACTATCATAAATTCATTCTCTTCACCCCTATCTTTCAATGCACCATTGACGTATCTTTGGTTTCATCGTTTAGTGAACTGTAGAACATTTCATGTCATGCCAATCTTGTATAGTATGAGTTGATTTAAGCTAAAAAGTGTTGTCTTTGTTGCTTAACAGTTTATGCATGCATGTTTAGAGAATGTTATTTGTTCGCTTATGTCACTACTATTTGGCCATAGTATAAAATGGAGTTTGCTGGTCGTGAGAACACTGTTCATCTCTTCTCCTTCTCCTTCAACTGTCATGCATCTTGATTTTCTAACTCCACTTCTACCTTATTACCACACTTTATTGCTCTCTTACCTATATTGCATTCTACCATCTTCCTTCTTAACAGCAATATACACTTTGTACATTACCACTTTTCTTCACTCTTCACACCTTACTTCTTATTCCTCACTTCTTCTACAAGCTTTAACCTGTCTTCTACTGATTTAAGCACCATCCTCACACCTGTCTTCTACTAATTTCCAGCTTTTATCCAACAATCCATAAGCTATTCATAGAAACAACATAGTTTAGTTGATGTGTTGATGAGTAATGATGACATTTTTTGTTTAAAATTTTAAGCTAAATTATTGTTACAATCTGGAACATGGAATGTTCAAAACAAGCCATTCTTACTTCAAGCTTGGAGGCCAGGTCTCAAATTGGAAGATCTCAAACAAGACAACATACTGATTTGGGCATGTCTACATGAGGTCCCTCTTGAATACTGAACCATAAGTGAATTAAGCGATCTTGCAAGTTTCATAGGATAACCTCATTGTCTGACTTACCTAAAACCATTCCATTCATTAGGCTGAATGAGGAGTTAGAGCCCATAAAGGATCAGCTAAAGGTCATGTATACATGGAGGCCTCATTTTAACAAGAAATAGAAATGGAGGCCAACAGGGAGGGTTTTTATAACAGGAATATACCAAGAATTGATGGAGTTAAATGTAAAGCTGAATGAGTTGAATGAAGTATATGCGTCTATTATTTCTACTATCAATAGTACAAGCAAGAATTAAGAAGCAATTGATAACATTATAGTTGATAATTCAAAAGCAGACAGTGAGCTGATTGAAGAAGTTGCTAATTTAATTTCTAATGCAACAAAGAAAGATAAAAAAAAAATGACAATTGCAGCAAACCTTTACATAACAAATATTCCAGTTGCAGACAAAGTTATAACTCCTACTGCAGGTGATAATGTAGCAGTTCAGGTGGGTAAAGAGGGACAATAGACAAAGATACAGATGAATGGGTGTAACAAACATACAAATGAGAACGAGATAGCTGATAAAGTTGACCAATGTAGACTTGAAACACCTGGACGTCAGAATCAGATCCGATAGCAAGTACAAAAAGAAATTCCTAATGCAGAGGGTAAAATAGCAAATTAAGTGAGCAAGGAGGGACTACAAAAAAAGGTACAAATGAATGAAGTTAATAAGCTTACAAAGGAGATTGGAAAATCTGATAAAGTTGAGCAGTGTACATTTGAAACACTTGGACGTTGGATTTAGATCTAGTAGCAAGCACAAAAACAAATGTTTAATGTAGGTGGTAAAGCAGTAGGCCAAATGAGCAAGGAGGGACTATAAACAAGGGTACGGATGAATGGAGTTAATAAGCTTACAAAGGAGAATGGAAAAGCTAAAAATATGGAGCAGTGTATAGTTGAAACACCTGGAATTTAGAATCAAATTCAGCAACAAGCACAAAAAGAACAAGAATTCGAGACAGTAGCTAAAATAACATCTAACAGGAAGAAAAAACCCTCCCTAGGGGAGTCAGCCTCATGAATATCCTCACCTAGCATGTAAGAGAGGATAATACCCCAAATGAAAAATTGATGATCAGGCACATCATTTTACATAATAAAGTAATAATTGTAGGTATTATAGAAACTAAAATAAGAAAGGAAAACTGCAGTCCACTCGGGAAGCTCAATGTAGGTTGAATCCTTCGATAATGGAGGTCGTGAAAAAGGAAGTGTTAAAGCTTCTCGATGTTGGGGTCATTTACCCATTTTCTGATAGTAAGTGAGTAAGTCCGGTTTAGGTAGTTCTAAAGAAATTTAGAGCCACAGTGGTGGCTAACCAGGAAGGTAAGTTAGTCTCCACCCATGTGCAAATCAGGTGGCAAGTGTGTATTGATTATAGAAAACTGAATGCGGTGACTTGTAATGACCATTCCCCCTCCCTTTTATTGACCAAATGCTTGAGAGATTAGATGGCTATACATATTGTTGCTTTCTAGATGGCTTTTTAGGCTATCTTCAAATCTCGATTGCACCTGAGGATTAAGAAAAGACAACCTTTACATGCCCATTTGATACATTTGGTTACCGAAGGATTGATATTTGCTTAATTGTTGATGCATTTAATCCATGACACTTAGTGATTAATGCTTTAAAGTACTTAAGACACTCACTTTAGTTTATATTTGATTTTAGGCACAGTTTGGAAGCATAATAGCTATTCACACTCAATTGTCTTCACGGGGCAAGAAGAAGAAGATTAGAATGAAGAGGAGGTAAGAAAATGCAAAAACATGAAGTGTATGCGGTGTATAGCATCTCACGACCATAACTAAAAATGTCATGGCTATAACTGGCATCTCATGACCATGATATTTTTGTCATGATGCAAAGATGTTTCACGATCGTGACCCTCTTTTGTGCCATTCACAGCCATGACATTCCAAGTCACGCCCATGACTTTTGTGCCACCTGTCCCCAAAAACCTAGTTTTTAATATAAATGCATTATATTGACAGCGAAAACATTCAAGACTTGAATATTCTTCCTTTTTGGGGTTTTAGGAGTAGAAAAGAAGACAGAGGCGATTCATGGCTATTTCTTGGAGATTCATGGAGAAATAGAGGGCTAACTTTCCAACACCGATTCGGAGCTGAAGTCAATGCCGAGGAGTGCATTTAAACATATCATCTTTGTGTATCATGTTCTTTCCCTCTTTTAGGATTGTTTACGCTATCTTGTATTTATTGATTGGGTATTGTGTAAGAATGATCTTAATACTCTATTAGATTGTTTTTTTATGAAAACCTATTGCTAGAATTTGAATACGATATGTCGTGTTTGAATTCATATGTGGCAACTAATGGTATTAAATCATTAGGGATAATGTAAAATCAGTTAAATAACTCGAGCTTTTATAGTTATTACTTCTATTGATCTGTTTTTCTCACTCGTAACGAGGCTATCTGATTAAACTTAGAGAGCTTGTTCTAGGTTTTCAAATAGTGAAAGTTAATTAACGAGCTCATCTTAATTAACTACGAATTAAGGAAAATCAAGATTAACAGAGCTTATTGTTAATCTACGATCAATAGTTCAAAGAGAGGTGTGAAGACGATAATGTAATGACATATGCTAAAATGTGCGTAGGCTGAGATTAAACCAAAGAACCTGATTTCAAACCATTTATCAATTTTCTCACTTTTCTACTATTTAATTTGAGTTGCTTATATTTATATATTCAATCTTACTTTGTTTTCTAAATTGTATCAAACCTAGCCCCTCAATTTTACATATACATCTAATTTAAGAAAGTAATTGGATTTAATCTCTGTGGGATCGACCTAGATTCATCACTGCTATAGTTGTAGGTCTAGTTATTTTGAGTAGTGTTATGACGCGCTAAGTCAATTCTGGCGTTGTTGCTGGGGATTAATATCCTTTGCTTTTTGAATTTATTTGTTTTATTTTTAATTAACTTCTTTTCTTGTTTGGTTAGTTACGGTGTATGATATGAACTTCATACTCTGGTGAATTGAAATTTAATCTAGGAATTGAAAGAATGATACACTGACCAAGAAGACAAGTTACACAAAGTTTTGGGGATCCATCACCATCTGAAAGGAGACTTGATTCTTCACTAGGAATTCAAATAGTTTTAGATTTACTTTCTAATTCTTCTAGTGAATCCATCTTTAAGAAGATTATAACATAGCAGAGCAAAATAATGATCGCACTCTTAAGTAGTTGGTTGCTCTTGATTTAAACCATCAACCTTTGTGCGTCAATTTTCCTATTATTGATGTTGCTTTTAAGCTTAAATCTGGTCTAATTCAGCTTTTGCCTACTTTTCATGATATGCTAGGTAAAGATCCTCATAAGCACCTTAAGGAGTTCTACATAGTCTATTCTAGCTTGAAGTGTAGCGCCCCCTTACCGCAGAGTACGCACCGGGACGCCCGGAGGTCATTCCGATACATATTCCAAGATAAAGGTGCACTACGATCAAAAACTACTCTAACTCCACATGGCATCATATCAACAATTGCTTAGAAGCATCAATAAGAAATCCACAATATTTTGAAACCAATTGTTTCCTCATTTCATTACTCAAAATCAAAACTTTACAATGTCATTTTCAATCCTTAATATACATATATCTACAAAGTCTAGTACAGAGTCTCTACAGAACTGAGGAAACTATCCATGACAAACGAACTATGTCATCCAAAAACATTCCAGCTGACCGACCTTTGCACCAAAGCTTCACTTCAATGCACACTCTACGCGGTAGTGGAGCCACTCAATTCCCTAGCCGTCTATCGGTCCTGAAAACAATATTGCAATTTTGCTGAGTTTTGCGAACTCAGTGAGTTAACCATCATCGATGGTTTCCTCAATCAAGCACACACCAATTCACATAACATTTATTTCACCATTAAGCACTATTCACAATTATCACAATTGAGCACTATATCATTGAGCATTATACACATTTATCACATTCTCATGTACATATAAGCCATTTTACACTTCGATCAATGTTACATTTTCACATAGGATAAATCAATCACTCACTAGAACTTGTTCAATCATAATGTACATGAAATGCTCATGAGACCCATTCCAATTTTTACGTTGTTGAGACCGAGTGCCTGAACTGTCCCGTATCCATTGGATACCGGGCACATTGATCGTTGAGCCATTGGCTCTAAAACACTTTCGAGCTCGTGGCTCGTTTTCATTCGGTGAGCTGTAAGCTCTATCGGTGGCTACTCAGGTCCAACTGCCATTATCTGTTTATGCACTCATGAATGAAATGCATGTAATACATTTGTTCCCATTATACCACATAGGTCCCATGTTCACATCAATCAGCACTTCAATACGCAATAGCCAGTACACAAATCAACGGACCTTTTGTCCGGCACCCATAATCCAATCAATCCCATTCATTCATCCAATTTACCCATTCACAGAAACATATTCATTCATTCATTCATTTAAAACATTAACAATTAAGAGGAACCGTCTAGGTTACTCACCTATTGCTCCCAAAGCTAATGCCTGGAAGAACCAGCAACGTCTGTAGGTTGACGTTCCAATTGTTCCTCTATAACCAAATAACATATAAAAATCACAATTTGCATAATCATTGATGTTTCATAATGCACAGAAATCAGAGAAAAGATGTACAATGCATGCATGACAATTTCCCAGGTATCAATCCCTCACTTTCATTCTAAGGTCATTCTCAAAACAGAACTCATTGTTTTCCAAATCACACTTTCGGATCTATCATGAATCACACTAAAATAGAGAGTGAAGATGCAATAATTAAGGCATACTCTCTTT